>JAMYXO010003383.1:0-20332 GCA_033310375.1 Conus canariensis | reverse complement strand
GGGGGGTTCCCGGGGGGGGGGGGAAACCAAAAAAAAAGGGGTTTTTTTGGGGGCGGGGGAGAGAGGAAGAGGAAAGGGGGAAAAAAAAAACGGAAGAAATGGGGGCAAAAGGGAAAGGGGAAAGAAGTCAAAGGGGGGAGGGAAAAAGCGGAAAAGGGGGGGGAAAGGAGGAGGGGGGGGAAAAGGGGGGGAAATGGGGACGAGGGGGGAAAAAGGGGGGGAGGGGAAAGGGGAGAAAAGGGGGGTTTGAGGGGAAAAAGGAAAAGGGGGGGGAAAAGGGAAAGGGAGAGAGAAAGGGCCTTAAAAGGGGGAGAAGGGGGGGTGGGAATGGAGAATGAAAAGTGGGGGGAAAGGGGAAAAGGGGAAGGGGGGAAAAAAAGGGGAAAAAGGGGGGGGGGGGGGGGGGGAAAAACAAACAGAGAAAAGGGCCTTTTTTGGCCCCGGGAGGAAAAAAAAAAAAGGGAAAAAAAAAAGAAAAAAAATTTTGGGGGGAAAAAAGGGGGGGGGGAAAAAAAAACCAAAAAGGGGGTTTTTGTAACCCAAAAGAAAAAACCCAACCCGGCAGGGAAAAAGGGGGGGAAAAAAAAAATGAAAAAGGGGGAGGGGAAAAAAAAAGGGAAAAAGGGGGGGGGGAAGAAAAAACCCAAAAAAAAAAAAAAAAAAAAAAAAAAAAAAAAAAAAAAAAAAAGGGGGGAAAAAAAAAAAAAAAAAAAAAAAAAAAAAAAAAAAAAAAAAAAAAAAAAAAAAAAAAAAAAAAAAAAAAAAAAAAAAAAAAAACTGAGCGGGGGGGGAAAAAATTTTTTTTTCCCCCGGGAAAAGAAAGGGGTGGGGGGAAAAAAGGGGGGGGAAGGGGGAAAAAAGAAAAAAAAAAAAAGGGGGAAAAAAAAAAAGGAAAAACCCCAAAGGGGGGGAAAAGACCCGAAAAAAACGGGGGTTGGCATGGGGAAACAAAAAAAAAAGGGGGGGGAAAAAGGGGCCAAAAGTTAAAAGGTTTTGCAAAACAGGGGGGAAAAAGGGGGCACCCAGGTGGGGGGAAAAAGGGTAAAAAGGGGGGGGGGAAAAAAGGGGAAGGAACAAAAGGGCGCAGCACAGGAGTGGAAACATGCGTGTGTTTTGCTTCTATTCCAGCTAGCTTCCATCAGAGAAGCGTGTGTTTTGTGGTCTATTCCAAGTTTCCCATCTAGAGAGCAAGTGTATTCCAGGTACGCGCAGAAGAACAAGTGTGTTTGGGGTTTTTCTTCTACCACTGTAAATGAACACAAGTGTGTTTTGTTCTGTTCCAGGTTGGGCACAAATAGGAGGGACAAGTAGTGTTTTGGTTCTTCTGCTTCTATTCAGGTATGCACGCGCAGCTAGGGAAACAACCCCCAAGTCGTGTCTTGCTTCTATTCCAGGTACGCAGCAGAGGGAGAACAAGTGTATTCGTGTTGTGTTGTTTTGTATTGCTTCCCTATTCCAGGGTACCCCAGCAGTCAACAATTTTGTTTTGCTTCTATGCCAGGTAAACGCAGCAAGCCAGGCATGGGCAGGCACGGTGAGAGGAGAGAAGAAACGAGTCGTGTTTTTACTTCTATTCCAGGTACGGGTTGGTACGCTGAGTAGAGAACCAAGTATGTTTTGCTTCTATTCCAGGTTCGACATCCAGTGAACAAAGTGTATTTCTGGTAGCAGCAGAGGAACAAACTGTGGTGTTTTGCTTCTATTCCAGGGTGGTTACACCTGAGGTCACCAAATAGAGAACAAGTGGTGTTTTGCTTCTATGCCAGGTACGCAGCAGAGAACAAGTGTGTTTTGCTTCTATTCCAGGTACGCGCAGAGAACAAGTTGTTTTGCTTCTATTCCAGGTTACCATCAGAAACAAGTGTGTTTTGCTTCTTTCCAGGTATCGCAGAGAAACAAGTGTGTTTTGCTTCTATTCCAGGTACCAGCAGAGAACAAGTGTGTTTTGCTTTATTCCAGGTATGCAGCAGAGAACAAGTGTGTTTTGCTTCTATTCAGGTACAGCAGAGAACAAGTGTGTTTTGCTTCTATTCCAGGTACGCAGCAGAGAACAAGTGTGTTTTGCTTCTATTCCAGGTACGCAGCAGATAACAAGTGTGTTTTGCTTCTATTCCAGGTATGGCAGAACAGTGTGTTTTGCTTTAGCAGGTACAGATGAACAAGTGTGTTTTGCTTCTATTCCAGGTACCCAGCAGAACGTTGTTCTTATCAGGTGCAGCAGAGAACAAGGTGTGTTTTGCTTCTATTCCAGGTATGCAGCAGAGAACAAGTGTGTTTTGCTTCTATTCCAGGTTATGCAGCAGAGAACAAGTGTGTTTTGCTTCTATTCCAGGTAGTCAGCAGAGAACAAGTGTGTTTTGCTTCTATTCCAGGTACGCAGCAGAGAACAAGTGTTTTTGCTTCTATTCCAGGTACCAGCAGAGAACAAGTGTGTTTTGCTTGTATTCCAGGTATGCAGCAGAGAACAAGTGTGTTTTGCTTCTGTTCCAGGTACAGTGGCAGAAAGTGTGTTTTGCTTCTTTCAGGTATGGCAGAGAACAGGTGTGTTTTGCTTCTATTCCAGTACCAGCAGAGAACAAGGTGTTTTTCTTTTATTCCAGGTATGCAGCAGAGTACAAGTGTGTTTTGCTTCTATTCCAGGTACCCAGCAGAGAAAGTGTGTTTTGCTTCTATTCCAGGTACCCAGCAGAGAACAACGTGTGTTTTGCTTTATTACCAGGTACGCAGCAGATAACAAGTGTGTTTTGCTTCTGTTCAGGTATGCAGCAGAGAGCAGGTGTGTTTTGCTTCTATTCCAGGTACGCAGCAGAGAACAAGTGTGTTTTGCTTTTATTCCAGGTACCAGCATGAATGCTTTTTTTCTGTATTCAGGTACGCAGAGAGAACAAGTGTGTTTTGCGTCTATTCCAGATATGCAGCAGAGAACAAGTGTGTTTTTCTTCTATTCCGGTACGCAGCAGAGAACAAGTGTGTTTTGCTTCTATTCCAGGTACGCAGCAGGGAACAAGTGTGTTTTTGCTTCTATTCCAGGTACGCAGCAGAGAAGAAGTGTGTTTTGCTTCTATTCAGGTACGCAGCAGAGAAGAAGTGTGTTTTGCTTCTATTCCAGGTACGCAGCAGAGAAAAGTGTGTTTTGCTTCTTTCCAGGTACGCAGCAGGAACAAGTGTGTTTTGCTTCTATTCCAGGTAGCAGCAGAGAACGAGTGTGTTTTCTTCTATTCCAGGTATCGCTGTAGAGAACAAGTTGTTTTGTTCTTTCAGGTTCCATCAGAACAAGTATTTTCAGGTACGCAGCAGAGAACAAGTGTGTTTTGCTTCTATTCCAGGTACCAAATGAGAACAAGTGTGTTTTTGCTTGTATTCCAGGTTCTCAGCAGGGAACACGGAGTGGTTTGCTTCTATTGCAGGTACGCAGCAGAGAACAAGTGTGTTTTGCTTCTATCCAGGTACGCAGCAGAGAACAGTGTTTTGCTTGTGTTCAGATACCAGCAGTCAACAAGTGTGTTTTTTGCTTCTATTCCAGGTATGCAGCAGAGAACAGGTGTGTTTTTCTTTTATTCCAGGTATGCAGCAGAGAACAGGTGTATTTGCTTCTATTCCAGGTATGCGGCAGAGAACAGGTGTGTTTTGCTTCTATTGCAGGTACGCAGCAGAGAACAAGTGTGTTTTTCTTCTATTCCAGGTACACAGCATATAACAAGTGCGTTTTGCTTTATACTAGGTACGCAGCAGAGAACAAGCATGTTTTCTTCTGTAGGTACGCAGCAGAGAACAAGTGAGTTTTGCTTGTATTCCAGGTATGCAGCAGAGAACAAGTTGTTTTGCTTCTATTCCAGGTATGCAGCAGAGACAAGGTGTCTTTGCTTCTATTCAGTTTATGTGGCAGAGAACAGGTGTGTTTTGCTTCTATTCCAGGTACCAGCAGAGAACAATGTTTTTCTTCTATTCCAGGTATGCAGCAGAGTACAAGTGTGTTTTGCTTCTATTCCAGGTACCAGCAGAGCAAAGTGTGTTTTGCTTCTATTCCAGGTACCAGCAGAGAACAAGTGTGTTTTGCTTTATACCAGGTACGCAGCAGATAACAAGTGTGTTTTGCTTCTGTTCCAGGTATGCAGCAGAGAGCAGGTGTGTTTTGCTTCTAGTCAGGTACGCAGCAATTAACAAGTGTGTTTTGCTTTTATTCAGGTACCAGCATTGAATGCGTTTTTCTTCTGTTTCAGGTATGCAGCAGAGAACAAGTGTGTTTTGCTTCTATTCCAGATATGCAGCAGAGAACAAGTGTGTTTTGCTTCTATCCATATATGCAGCAGAGAACAAGTGTGTTTTGCTTCTATTCCAGGTACGCAGCAGAGAAGAAGTGTGTTTTGCTTCTATTCCAGGTACGCAGCAGAGAACAACCGTGTTTTGCTTCTATTCCAGGTACAAAGCAGAGAACAAGTGTGTTTGCAGAGAACAAGTGTGTTTTGCTTCTATTCCAGGTACGCAGCAGAGAACAAGTGTGTTTTGCTTCTATTCCAGGTACACAGCAGAGAACGAGTGTGTTTTACTTCTATTCCAGGTACGCTGTAGAGAACAAGTATGTTTTGCTTCTATTCCAGGTTCCATCAGAGAACAAGTATATTTCAGGTACGCAGCGGAGAACAAGTGTGTTTTGCTTCTATTCCAGGTACCAAATAGAGAAGTGTGTTTTGCTTGTATTCCAGGTTCTCAGCAGGGAACACGGGTGGTTTGCTTCTATTGCAGGTACGCAGCAGAGAACAAGTGTGTTTTGCTTCTATCCCAGGTACGCAGCAGAGACAAGTGTTTTGCTTGTGTTCCAGATACCCAGCAGTCAACAATGTGTGTTTTTTGCTTCTATTCCAGGTATGCAGCAGAGAACAGGTGTGTTTTCTTTTATTCCAGGTATGCAGCAGAGAACAGGTGTATTTTGCTTCTATTCCAGGTATGCGGCAGAGAACAGGTGTGTTTTGCTTCTATTGCAGGTACGCAGCAGAGAACAAGTGTGTTTTTCTTCTATTCCAGGTACACAGCATATAACAAGTGCGTTTTGCTTTATACTAGGTACGCAGCAGAGAACAAGCATGTTTTCCTTCTGTAGGTACGCAGCAGAGAACAAGTGAGTTTTGCTTGTATTCCAGGTATGCAGCAGAGAACAAGTATGTTTTGCTTCTATTCCAGGTATGGCAGAGAACAGGTGTGTTTTGCTTCTATTCCAGGTACCCAGCAGAGAACAAGCATGTTTTTCTTTTATTCCAGGTATGCAGCAGAGACAAGGTGTTTTGCTTCTATTCCAGGTACCAGCAGAGCACAAGTGTGTTTTGCTTCTATTCCAGGTACCCAGCAGAGAACAAGTGTGTTTTGCTTTATCCAGGTACGCAGCAGATAACAAGTGTGTTTTGCTTCTGTTCCAGGTATGCAGCAGAGAGCAAGTGTGTTTTGCTTCTAGTTCCAGGTACGCAGCAATTAACAAGTGTGTTTTGCTTTATTCCAGGTACCCAGCAATAAATGCGTTTTTCTTCTGTTCAGGTATGCAGCAGAGAACAAGTGTGTTTTGCTTCTATTCCAGTAGCAGCAGAGAACAAGTGTGTTTTGCTTCTATCCTATATGCAGCAGAGAACAAGTGTGTTTTTGCTTCTATTCCAGGTACGCAGCAGAGAAGAAGTGTGTTTTGCTTCTATTCCAGGTACGCAGCAGAGAACAACCGTGTTTTTGCTTCTATTCCAGGTACAAAGCAGAGAACAAGTGTGTTTTGCTAGAAAGAACAAGTGTGTTTTGCTTCTATTCCAGGTACGCAGCAGAGAACAAGTCTGTTTGCAGAGAACAACAATGTTTTGCTTTTATTCCAGGACCCAGCAGAGAACAACCGTGTTTTGCTTCTATTCCAGGTACCCAGCAGAGATCAAGTGTGTTTTGCTCTATTCCAGGTACCCAGCAGAGAACAAATGTGTTTTGCTTTATTCCAGGTACCCAGCAGAGAACAAGTGTGGTTTTTTCTATTCCAGGTACCCAGCAGAGAACAAGTGTGTTTGCTTCTGTTCCAGGTACCCAGCAGAGAACAAGTGTTTTGCTTCTATTCAGGTACCCAGCAGAGAACAAGTGTGTTTTGTTTCTATTCCAGGTACCCAGCAGAGAACAGTGCTGTTGTTTTATTCCAGGTACCCAGCAGAGAACAAGTGTGTTCTGCTTTATTCCAGGCACCCAGTAGAGGACAACCGTGTTTTGCTTTATTCCAGGTGAAACAGCAGAGACAAGTGTGTTTTGCTTTATATCAGGTACACATCAGAGGACAAGTGTGTTTTTTTTATTGCAGGTACACAACACAGGACAACCATGTTTTGCTTTATTCCAGGTACAACACAGAACAACTGTGTTTTGTTTATTCCAGGTACACAACAGAGGACAACCGTTTTTTGCTTTATTCCAGGTACACAACAGAGGACAACTGTGTTTTGCTTTATTCCAGGTACACAACAGAGGACAACTGTGTTTTGCTTTATTCCAGGTACACAACAGAGGACAACCATGTTTTGCTTTATTCCAGGTACACAACACAGAACAACTGTGTTTTGCTTTATTCCAGATACACAACAGAGGACAACTGTTTTTGCTTTATTCCAGGTACACAACAGAGGACAACCATGTTTTTGCTTTATTCCAGTACACAACACAGAACAACTGTGTTTTGTTTTATTCCAGGTACACAACAGAGGACAACCATGTTTTGCTTTATTCCAGGTACACAACACAGAACAACTGTGTTTTGCTTTATTCCAGGTACACAACAGAGGACAACCATGTTTTGCTTTATTCCAGGTACACAACAGAACACTGTGTTTTGCTTTATTCCAGGTACACAACAGAGGACAACCATGTTTTTGCTTTATTCCAGGTACACAACACGAGAACAACTGTGTTTTGCTTTATTCCAGGTACACAACAAGACAACGTGTTTTTGCTTTATTCCAGGTACACAACAGAGGACAACTGTGTTTTTGCTTTATTCCAGGTACAAGACAGAGGACAACTGTGTTTTGTTTTATTCCAGGTACACAACAGAGGACAACTGTTTTTGCTTTATTCCAGATACACAACAGAGGACAACTGTGTTTTGCTTTTTCCAGGTACACAACAGAGGACAACTGTGTTTTGCTTTATTCCAGATACACAACAGAGGACAACTGTGTTTTGCTTTATTCCAGGTACACAACACAGGACAACTGTGTTTTGCTTTATTCCAGATACACAACAGAGGACAACTGTGTTTTGCTTTATTCCAGGTACACAACAGAGGACAACTGTGTTTTGCTTTATTCCAGGTACACAACAGAGGACAACTGTGTTTTGCTTTATTCCAGGTACACAACAGAGGACAACTGTGTTTTGCTTTATTCCAGGTACACAACAGAGGACAACTGTGTTTTGCTTTATTCCAGATACACAACAGAGGACAACTGTGTTTTGCTTTATTCCAGGTACACAACAGAGAACAACTGTGTTTTGCTTTGTTCAAGGTGACGCTGCAGAGGACAGCTGCGCTCTGCTCTACTCAAGGCAACGCAACAGATCACTGTTTAACTCGGTAAAAGACCTTTCATGCTTTGATCACTTGGACACATATGATTTATTTAGGTGTTCCTGACTTTTACATTTCATTTCTTGCCAGTTTTAGGACTAATAGAAATGATATGCCTGATATTATAGTACACTAAGTAGAAATTAACAAGCATGTTGCTGTCCAGTCTTTGCTATGGCCTACGTTTGCTATGCCATTGCCAATATTATAGCAGCATAACGTGCTGTGGAGGATGAATGATGTGCCAGGTGGGTTTTTTTAGTATATGTGTGTACACATAGTATCGTTGTCAGAGAGAGTATGAATAGAAAGATAACAGTAGCGGTTTCTATGAATATGTCCTTCATGAAATATGTTCATGAAGAATGTCTGCATAAGTGTCACATTTCTCTCTCTCTCTGTCCTGGTCATGTTGGCATTGGAGGGAACGAAATGGTTGATCGTTTAGCCAAGAATGCCACAAGAGAGAAATTGTCCAACATATATATCCCCTGCTCAGATCTGAAACCCAAAATTAACGATTATGTGGGAGACCTCTGGCAGGAGGATTGGAATACACAGACGGATAACAAACTCTTTCAGATCCGTCCAAACCTTAAGGAGTTCCTCCCATCTGCGTCTGGTGGTCGTAAAGAAGAAACAGTTCTGTGCCGGCTGCACACCGGCCATTCGTATTTTACCCATTCGTACCTTTTAAAGAGTGAAGAAGCTCCGTGGTGCATTCCATGTCATGTGCCACTCACAATGAAACATATTCTTTTAGAGTGTTGCGACTTGCACGATGTGAGACACAAACATTTTACGGCGGATTCCATGAAAACCTTGTTCAGAGATGTCCCACCTGATGCCATCTTTGAGTTCTTGAAAGAGATTAACCATTTTCATGGATCTAGTTTGTACCATTGCCAAATTTTTAAGCAAACTTTGGAGGTTGTATGTGCGGTGGTTTTTTAGTAAAATTTTGTGACACATGTAATGATTGTGAGGTTGAATTTAAACGTGACAGCCTCATGAATATGTCCCTTGCAGTCGTTCATAAGTAACATTAATCACATTATCTCTTCTCTCTCTCTCTCTCTCTCTCTCTCTCTCTCTCTGTGTCTGTCTCTCTCTGTCTGTCTCTCTCTCTCTGTCTCTCTCTGCTAAAAAAAAAATAAGCGAAGAAAAGAATGGATGAGGCCTATGAAATGGAAAAAAAAGATATATGAAACGAATGAGAAAAAAAGGGAATTAAGTAAAAAAAATCGCCCCCGAGAAAGTTGTCATTTAAACATCTCTCCTCTCTCTCTCTCTCTCTCTCTTCTCTCTCTCTTTCTCTCTCTCTCTCTCTCTCTCTGTAACAGACTGGGCTTCCCGTCGGTTTTGCATGTTAGTTTTTTGCAACTATTATGAGTATTATGAATGTGTTTTTAGGATTGCCAGGAAGTGTAAAAATGTCGCCATTTTTTCTGTGGGCCTTCAGTAAACTTGACACAGCGTCAAAGCTGAAAGGTCATTTTTGACCCAACGTACTGTATTTATCACACTTTGTTTCAGACTGTGGAGTGCCAGAATGTTACATTGTGTTTTCTAAAGTGTTTCCGAGAAATATTCAATCTGAACTAACAGTGTCTTCATTACAGATTATCTGTTTATCCTGTTTATGATCATACAGTTAACTTCTTGTTGAACTTTGCAGCCACGACCCATTCAGACCAGCATATAATACTGAGATCTCGCTTTCTCCTCTTCAGGAAGATGCAGTGATGATCCATATCAGCTAACGTTTGCATGACAGCTAAGGCCTTAGAAGTAAGAAATACACATCTACATGACCCTAAGTTTCGTGTGTTGCAGATTGAAGTGCATGAGCCATTAGGAGCAGTCACACAAGATGGAGCCCAGTACCAGTAAGAAACCAAGACCAGAAACTGATTTCAAACTGTGTATTCAGTGTCAGGAGCCTGGCACTGGTGTCCTAGCGTCTGAACCACCAGAGGAACCCTACTCAAAGTTCCTCCTGTTTGTGCACGAAAGAGGACAGTATGGAGATGCTGATCATGCACAGATCAGTGGGCGATTGCATGGGTACACTGCCTCCAATCTAAAAGATATGTAAGCAAAGTGGCACAGAAAACGTTATGGATCTTCTTGTCACAGTGGTCACCTTGAGCATGCTAAGGCACGAAACCAGAAGGCCTGCCAAGAAGGAGAGAGTCGGCATGTACAGAAGAGGCGTGGACGGCCTTCTTCTGCAGCCACTAGTGCATCAGGCTCTGCTGAAAGTGAGACTCTTCACTTCACACGTTCAGCAACATCTCCTTTCAATGCAAAGCAGTGTTTCTTCTGCCAAGAAGACAGGAAGGAACCAGTTCATGAGTTGTGTACATTCAGTGCAGGGAAACACCTGCAAAAGGCTGTTGATGAAAGCAAGAATCACACTTGGAAGGTGTGGCGTCAGGATGACATTCCTCACCCTCGGCTACCACCAGCAACAACCTACGGGTGGAAGGAAGAGGGGGATAGGCTGGTACCAGCTCCAACAAGGGATCCTCCAGCTCCAGCCACAGTTACTCACCTCATCAAATGTGGGTGCAAGAAGACCAGTTGCACATCACACTGTTCCTGTCGGTCGCAGGGCCTCAACTGCTCCGAGATGTGTTTGTGTGGCGCCGATGAGGAGGCGTGCAGTAATGTCAACCAGGCACTCTTAGGAATTGAAGAGGGTGATGAAGAAGGAGATCCTTCCATCTAACTATGAACACAAGCACTAAATGAACATTGAAGTTCTGTCCTACATTAGCTGACCAGAACCAGCCAGATGGTGGACCGAAAGAACTAAATAAAACAGGTTTGAGCTATGAGATTACCACTGTATGTACAATTTAGAAGTCAAGAACAAAAAAAGTTTGAGTTGTTGAAAGGAGTGTTTTTTTTTTCTTAGTAATTATATTACTTTTAGCAATATGTTGGTTGTTTGCTTTGCGTACAGAATGTATTTTGGGGTGATATAATCAAATTACTTAGCACGATTTGGGCCATAATTTGAAATTGAGAGAAAAAGTATAAAGAAATCACAAAAAATGGCGATATCATTTTTTGGTAAGTTAAATCCTTCCAGAACACAGTCCAACCAGTGGCCAAAAATCAACATTTGAAACTAACAGGAAAACACTGCCCCCCCCCCCCCCCCCCACCCCACCCCCCTCACTAATAATAAGAATAATGGATTTAATTGCATTCCATTTCTTGATAGCTTTAGAGTTGATAGTGAAGATAAGCCAGATGTTTTATCACACTTAGTAGAAGTAAAGGAGTCAAGCTGCTGTCCAATCTTTGCTATGGCCTGTCTTTGATACGCCATTGCAAATATTGCAGCGGTGTACCATGTTGTGAAGGGTGAATGATAGGCCCGTTTTTTTTTTTTTTTTTTTCTTTTTAGCTCTGTTTGTGTGCACACAGTATCACCAGAAAGAGGACAAATGACAAACTAAACCGTAATGACTTCTGTACGTTGTCTGTTTTATGAAATATGCCCATTAGCAATGGATGATTGCTGTGTATACATGAATCACATTCGGCTTTCTTCTTTGTTTAGTGTGTGTATGTGTGTCTGTGCTGTGTGTGTGTGTGTGTGCGCGTGCGCGTGCGCGCGTGTGTGTGCATGTGTGTGCATGCGTTTTCTTTTTGTTTGTTTGTTTTTTTTTTGCATTTATAACAACTAAAAGGAAAAAAGCGGGTAAAGGATAGAATATCTGAAGTCCATGAGAAAAACGAGATACATGAAAAACTGAGAAAAAGGAAAAAAGAAAGAAAAAAACTGAGAAAGGAAATGCCACTGAAAAAAAGGTCTGATTTGACCACCTGTGTGTGTGTATGTCCTGTTAGTGTCTGGATCCATGCATTCTTTTTGAACTTTTGCTTTGGTCTTCACGACTTCAGAGTATTTATATTTGTATTAGCAGGATGATTTGATTTCTAGTGCCACTGACAATTTGTCTTTTATTTCCTGTCATCTTTGATACCAGATACTCTACTATATATGTGCTTGACCTGTCTCAGTGGACCTTGTTCTATTTGTTTGGTGTGAGTTGCGATTGAAAGCAGATGGTTTTCAACATTATTTGGCTTGGATTCCTGGTCATGTTGGCATTGGAGGGAACGAAATGGTTGATCGTTTAGCCAAGAATGCCACAAAGAGAAATTGTCCAACATATATATCCCCTGCTCAGATCTGAAACCAAAATTAACGATTATGTCAGAGACCTCTGCAGGAGGATTGGAATACACAGACGGATAACAAACTCTTTCAGATCCGTCCAAACCTTAAGGAGTTCCTCCCATCTGCGTCTGGTGGTCGTAAAGAAGAAACAGTTCTGTGCCGGCTGCACACCGGCCATTCGTATTTTACCCATTCGTACCTTTTAAAGAGTGAAGAAGCTCCGTGGTGCATTCCATGTCATGTGCCACTCACAATGAAACATATTCTTTTAGAGTGTTGGGACTTGCACGATGTGAGACACAAACATTTTACGCGGATTCCATGAAAACCTTGTTCAGAGATGTCCCACCTGATGCCATCTTTGAGTTCTTGAAAGAGATTAACATTTTTCATCGATCTGAGTTTTTACAGTGGAAAGATTTTTAACAAACTTTCGGATGGTTTTTCGATGTATTTTAAAGAATTGTGTGAATGAATGACTTGTGAGTTGATTTTAACGTGGTGACAGCCCTGATGTGGCCCTTTGCGGTCGGCTGGGCTATAAGTAACATTATCTTATCTTATCTTGAAGATACTGAATTTCTAAAACATCTCTGTTGATGTTTTGTGGGCTAGAAATCTGTGATCACGGCTTTCATTCTTTTCTTTTTTATCTTTCTGAGCATGATATCAGTTTGCTCTTGATATAAAAGATGAACGGTTTTACTGTCAAATAAGCTGCAAGGGCCTGTCACTGATACGCCTTTGCAAATATTACAGTAAAACAACTACTCCCGAACAAATAGGTTCTTTTTGTTTGGTGCATATCTGTAAATCAGCACGTGCAGGTGTGTGTGTCTGTGTGTGTGTGTGTGTGTGTGTGTGTGTGTGTGTGTGTGTGTGTGTGTTCGGTATGAATGAGACTATCCTTAATGCCAGATACTGGTCTGAACTTTCTACCACTGTATGAGTTATGCCTTTCCTTGGTAGGCCATTGCAAATATTACAGCAACATATCTTGTCGTAAAGAGTCCATGGGTGATAAACATGTTTTCTTCATATCTATGTGTGCAGTATATGTGCTCGTGTACTAGTTTCTGTGAACCTTGTTCTATATGTTTGGTGTTAGCGAGTTTGTTGTCGGTATTGTCATGTTGATCTGATCAAATTTGAAGGAAATTTGATTTCCAAAACATATCTGATATCCTGTGGGCTAGAAATGTGTGATCTCGTAGTAACTGTGTTTTTTTCCATTTCAATGACTGGTGTTAGGTTGGTCTTTATTTCAAAGATGAATGGATTTACTGTCAACTATCTACAAGGGCCTATCGCTGACACGCCATTGCAAATATTACAGTGAAGCAAAATGCTGTGATTACACCTTGACAAATAGGTTGTTTTTGCATTGTCTGTGTTTGGACATTCATGTGTGCTTATCTGCAGGTGCAGAGGTGTGTGTGTGTGTGTGTGTGTGTGTGTGTGGTGTGTGTGTGTGTGTGTGTGTGTTTTGGTATGAATGAGACTATCCTTAATGCCAGATACTGGTCTGAACTTTGTCCTACTGTGTGAGTTATGCCTTTCCTTGGTAGGCCATTGTGTGTGTGTAGACGTGCTGTGTGTGTGTGTGTGTGTGTGTGTGTGTGTGTGTGTGTGTGTGTGTGTGTGTGTATGCGTGGGTGTGTGTGGGTGTGAGCGTGTGTGTGTGTGTGTGTGTGTATGTCCATGTATTCAGTATGAATGAGACTTGGTCTTTCAGATGGATGGTTTGGTTACTAGTCCTAATGACAATTTGTATTTGCTTATCCTTAATGCCAGATACTTTAGTAATCTTTGTGCCACTATATGAGCTATGCTGCTCTCATCTTTGCAAAGCCTATCCTTGGTATGCCATTGCAAATATGACAGCAACATACCCTGTTTTAAAGAGTCCATGATAGGCATTTTTTCTTTATATCTGTGTGTGCATTATATGTGCTAGTGTACGTGTCTGTGTGAACCTTGTTCTGTATGTGTGGTGTGAGCAGGATTGTTGACCGTTTTATTATATCAGTTGTATCAAATGTTGAAGAAATGGATTTCTAAAACATATCTGTCGATGTCCTGTTGGGCTGGAAATGTGTGATCTCAACTGCACATGCAGAGGTGTGTGTGTGTGTGTGTGTGTGTGTGTGTGTGTGTGTGTGTGTTCAGTATGAATGAGACTATCCTTAATGCCAGATACTGGTCTGAACTTTGTACTACTGTATGAGTTATGCCTGTCCTTGGTAAGTCATTGCAAATATTACAGCAACATACCCTGTCATGACGAGTCAATGGGTGATAAGCATGTTTTCTTCATATGTATGTGTGCAGTATATGTGTTCGTGTACCAGTCTCTGTGAACCTTGTTGTATATGTTTGGCGTGAGCGAGATTGTTGTTGTTATTGTTATGTTAATCTTCTCAAATTTGGAAGAAAATTGATTTCCAAAATATATCTGATGTCCTGTGGGCTAACAGTGTGTGATCTCAAATATCATTTGTTTACTTTTAATGTCTGGTGTCAGTTTTGTCTTTATTTAAAAGATTACTGGTTTTACAGTCAAATATTTGCAAAGGCCTATCCTTGGTACGCCATTGCAAATATGACAGCAACATACCCTGTTTTAAAGAGTCCATGATAAGCATTTTTCTTTATATCTATGTGTGCATTATATGTGCTAGTGTACGTGTCTGTGTGAACCTTGTTCTGTATGTGTGGTGTGAGCAGGATTGTTGACCCTTTTGTTATATCAATTGTATCAAATGTTGAAGAAATGGATTTCTAAAACATATCTGTCGATGTCCTGTTGGGCTGGAAATGTGTGATCTCAACTGCACATGCAGAGGTGTATGTGTGTGTGTGTATGTGTGTGTGTGTGTGTTCGGTATGAATGAGACTATCCTTAATGCCAGATACTGGTCTGAACTTTGTACTACTGTATGAGTTATGCCTGTCCTTGGTAGGTCACAGCAACACACCCTGTCATGACGAGTCAGTGGGTGATAAGCGTGTTTTCTTCATATCTATGTGTGCAGTATATGTGCTCGTGTACCAGTCTCTGTGAACCTTGTTGTACATCTTTGGCGTGAGCAAGATTGTTGTCTTTATTGTTATGTTAATCTTCTCAAATTTGGAAGAAAATTGATTTCCAAAACATATCTGATGTCCTGTGGGCTGGAAATGTGTGATCTTAAATATCATTTGTTTACTTTTAATGTTTGGTGTCAGTTTGGTCTTTATTTAAAAGATTACTGGTTTTACAGTCAAATATCTGCAAGGGCCTGTCACCGATACACCTTTGCAAATATTACAGTAAAACAAGATGCTGTTACTACTCCCGAACAAATAGGTTGTTTTTGTTTGGTCCGTGTTTGGAAGTGCATGTCTGTAAATCAGCATATGGAGACGTGTGTGTGTGTGTGTGGTGTACGTGCGTGTGTGTGTGTGTGTGTGTGTGTGTGTGTGTGTGTGTGTGTGTGTGTCCATGTCTTAGGTATGAATGAGACTTGTTCTTTCAGATGGATGGTTTGGTTACTAGTGCTAATGACTGTTTGTATTTGCTTATCCTTAATGCCAGATACTTTAGTGATCTTTGTGCCACTATATGAGCTATGATGCTGTCTCATCTTTGCAATGGCCTATCCTTGGTACGCCATTGCAAATATGACAGCAACGTACCCTGTTTTAAAGAGTCGGTGATAAGCACATTTCTGCATATCAATGTCTGCATTATATGTGCTGGTGTACATGTGTGTGTGAGAACTTTGTTTTGTATGTGTGGTGTGAATGGGATTGTTGAGCGTTTTGTGATATCAGTTGTATCAAATGTTGAAGAAATGGATTTGTAAAACATTTCTGTCGATGTCCTGTTGGGCTGGAAATGTGTGATCTCAACTATCTTTTTTTCCATTTCAGTGACTGGTGTTAATTTGGTCTTTATTTCAAAGACGAATGGATTTACTGTCAAATATCTACAAGGGCCTATCACTGACAAGCCATTACAAACATTACAGTAAAACAGCATGCTGTGATTACTCCTTGACAAATCGGTTGTTTTTCCTTTGTCTGTGTTTGGACATTGATGAGTGCTTATCTGCACGTGCAGAGGTGTGTGTGTGTGTGTGTGGTGTGTGTGTGTGTGTTGTGTGTGTGTGTGTGTGTGCGTGCGGTATGAATGAGACTATCCTTACTGGCAGGTACCGGACTGAACTTTGTACCACTGTATGAGTTATGCATTTCCGTGGTAGGCCATTGCAAATATTACAGCAACAAATCCTGTTGTAAAGAGTCCATGGGTGATAAACATGTTTTCTTCATATCTATGTGTGCAGTATATGTGTTCGTATACCAGTTTCTGTGAACCTTGTTCTATATGTTCAGAGTGCGCGAGATTGTTGTCATAATTGTTATGTTAATCTTATCAAATTTGGAAGAAAATTGATTTCCAAAACATCTGATGTCCTGTGGGCTGGAAATGTGTGATCTGAAATATCATTTGTTTACTTTTAATATCTGGTGTCAGTTTGGTCTTTGTTTAAAAGATTACTGGTTTTACTGTCAAATATCTGCAAGGGCCTATCACTGATACGCCTTTGCAAATGTTACAGTAAAACAATGATGCCGTTACTTCTCCGAACAAATAGGTTGTTTTTGTTGGTCCGTGTTTGGAAGTGCATGTCTGTAAATCAACATGTGGAGACGTGTGTGTGTGTGTGTGTGTGTGTGTGTGTGCGTGTGTGTGGGTGTGAGCGTGTGTGTGTGTGTGTATCCGTGTGTGTGTATGTGTGTGTGCTGTGTGTGTGTGTGTGTGGTGTGTGAATGTTGTTTGGAAGTGTGTTGTAACGTGGCGTGTGTGTGTGTGGTGTGTGGTATCTGTGCATGTGTGTGTGGGGGTGTGTGGGGGTGTGTGCCTCCATGTATCCGGTATGAATGAGACTTGTTCTTTCATATGGATGCTTTGGTTACTAGTCCTAATGACAATTTGTATTTGCTTATCCTTAATGCCAGATACTTTAGTAATCTTTGTTCCACTACATGAGCTATGCTGCTGTCTCATCTTTGCAATGGCTTATCCTTGGTACGCCATTGCAAATATGACAGCAACATACCCTGTTTTAAAGAGTCCATGATAAGCATTTTTCTTCATATGAATGTGTGCATTATGTGTGCTAGTGTACGTGTCTGTGCAAACCTTGTTCTGTATGTGTGGTGTGAGTGGGATTGTTGAGCATTTTGTTATATCAGTTGTATCAAATGTTGAAGAAATGGATTTCTGAAACATGTCTTTCGATGTCCTGTAGGGCTGAAAATGTGTGATCTCAACTCTTGTTTTTTGTCCATTTCAATGACTGGTGTTAGTTTGGTCTTTATTTCAAAGATGAATGGATTTACTGTCAACTATCTGCAAGGACCTGTCACTGACACGCCATTGCAAATATTACAGTAAAGTAGCATGCTGTGATTACTCCTTGACAAATAGGTTGTTTTTCCTTTGCCTGTGTTTGGACATTCATGTGTGCTTATCTGCAGGTGCAGAGGTGTGTGTGTGTGTTGTGTGTGTGTGTGTGTGTGTGTGTGTGTGTGTGTGTGTGTGTGTGTGTGTGTGTGTGTGTGTGTTCGGTATGAATGAGACTATCCTTAATGACAGATACTGGTCTGACCTTTGTACCACTGTATGAGTTATGTCTTTCCTTGGTAGGCCATTGCAAATATTACAGCAACATATCTGTCGTAAAGAGTCCATGGTGATAAACATGTTTTCTTCATATCTATGTGTGCAGTATATGTGCTCGTGTACTAGTCTCTGTGAACCTTGTTCTATATGTTTGGTGTTAGCGAGTTTGTTGTCGGTATTGTCATGTTAATCTGATCAAATTTGAAGGAAAATTGATTTCCAAAACATATCTGATATCCTGTGGGCTAGAAATGTGTGATCTCAACTATCTTTTTTTCCATTTCAATGACTGGTGTTAGGTTGGTCTTTATTTCAAAGATGAATGGATTTACTGTCAACTATCTACAAGGGCCTATCGCTGACACGCCATTGCAAATATTACAGTAAAGCAGCATGCTGTGATTACTCCTTGACAAATAGGTTGTTTTTGCTTTGTCTGTGTTTGGACATTGATGTGTGCTTATCATGCAGTGGTGCGTGGTGTGTTGTGGTGTGTGTGTGTGTGTGTGTGTGTGTGTGTGTGTGTGTGTGTGTGTGTGTGTGTGTTGGATGAATGAGACTATCCTTAATGCCAGATACTGGTCTGAACTTTGTACTACTGTGTAAGTTATGCCTTTCCTTGGTAGGCCATTGTGTGTGCGTAGACGCGTGTGTGTGTGTGTGTGTGTGTGTGTGCGTGCGTGCGTGGTGTGTGTGTATGCGTGGGTGTGTGTGGGTGTGAGCGTGTGTATGTGTGTATGTCCATGTATTCGGTATGAATGAGACTTGGTCTTTCAGATGGATTGTTTGGTTACTGGTCCTAATGACAATTTGTATTTGCTTATCCTTAATGCCAGATACTTTAGTAATCTTTGTTCCACTACATGAGCTATGCTGCTGTCTCATCTTTGCAATGGCCTATCCTTGGTACGCCATTGCAAATATGACAGCAACATACCCTGTTTTAAAGAGTCCATGATAAGCATTTTTTCTTTATATCAATGTGTGCTTATATGTGCTAAATGTACGTGTCTGTGTGACTTGTTCTGTATGTGTGGTGTGAGCAGGATGTGTTGACCGTTTGTTATATCAATTGTATCAAATGTTGAAGAAATGGATTTGTATGAGTTATGCCTGTCCTTGTAGGTCACAGCAACATACCCTGTCATGATGAGTCAGTGGGTGATAAGCATGTTTTCTTCATATCTATGTGTGCAGTATATGTGTTTGTGTACCAGTCTCTGTGAACCTTGTTGTACATGTTTGGCGTGAGCAAGATTGTTGTCGTTATTGTTATGTTAATCTTCTCAAATTTGGAAGAAAATTGATTTCCAAAACATATCTGATGTCCTGTGGGCTGGAAATGTGTGATCTTAAATATCATTTGTTTACTTTTAATGTCTGGTGTCAGTTTGGTCTTTATTTAAAAGATTACTGGTTTTACAGTCAAATATCTGCAAGGGCCTGTCACCGATACCCTTTGCAAATATTACAGTAAAACAAGATGCTGTTACTACTCCCGAACAAATAGGTTGTTTTTGTTTGGTCCGTGTTTGGAAGTGCATGTCTGTAAATCAGCACATGGAGACGTGTGGTGCTGTGTGTGTACATGGTGTGTGTGTGTGGTGTGTGTGTGTGTGTGTGTGTGGTGTGTGTGTGTGTGTGTGTGTGGTTATGTATTGGGTATGAATGAGACTTGTTCTTTCAGATGGATGGTTTGGTTACTAGTGCTAATGACTGTTTGTATTTGCTTATCCTTAATGCCAGATACTTTAGTGATCTTTGTGCCACTATATGAGCTATGATGCTGTCTCATCTTTGCAATGGCCTATCCTTGGTACGCCATTGCAAATATGACAGCAACGTACCCTGTTTTAAAGAGTCGGTGATAAGCACATTTCTGCATATCAATGTCTGCATTATATGTGCTGGTGTACATGTGTGTGTGAGAACTTTGTTTTGTATGTGTGGTGTGAATGGGATTGTTGAGCATTTTGTGATATCAGTTGTATCAAATGTTGAAGAAATGGATTTGTAAAACATTTCTGTCGATGTCCTGTTGGGCTGGAAATGTGTGATCTCAACTATCTTTTTTTCCATTTCAGTGACTGGTGTTAATTTGGTCTTTATTTCAAAGACGAATGGATTTACTGTCAAATATCTACAAGGGCCTATCACTGACAAGCCATTACAAACATTACAGTAAAACAGCATGCTGTGATTACTCCTTGACAAATCGGTTGTTTTTCCTTTGTCTGTGTTTGGACATTGATGAGTGCTTATCTGCACGTGCAGAGGTGTGTGTGTGTGTGTGTGTGTGTGTGTGTGTGTGTGTGTGTGTGTGTGTGTGTGTGTGCGCGTGCGGTATGAATGAGACTATCCTTAATGGCAGGTACCGGACTGAACTTTGTACCACTGTATGATTATGTATGAGTTATGTATTTCCGTGGTAGGCCATTGCAAATATTACAGCAACAAATCCTGTTGTAAAGAGTCCATGGGTGATAAACATGTTTTCTTCATATCTATGTGTGCAGTATATGTGTTCGTATACCAGTTTCTGTGAACCTTGTTGTATATGTTTGGTGTGAGCGAGATTGTTGTCGTTATTGTTATGTTAATTTCTCAAATTTGGAAGAAAATTGATTTCCAAAACATATCTGATGTCCTGTGGGCTGGAAATGTGTGATCTTAAATATCATTTGTTTACTTTTAATGTCTGGTGTCAGTTTGGTCTTTGTTTAAAAGATTACTGGTTTTACTGTCAAATATTTGCAAGGGCCTGTCACCGATACACCTTTGCAAATATTACAGTAAAACAAGATGCTGTTACTACTCCCGAACAAATAGGTTGTTTTTGTTTGGTCCGTGTTTGGAAGTGCATGTCTGTAAATCAGCACATGGA
>JAMYXO010003382.1:10000-20333 GCA_033310375.1 Conus canariensis | reverse complement strand
AAAAAAAGTTTAATGTGTTTAGGCTGTAAAGCCCATTAACCCAAAATCGACCGATGACAACAACAAAACGCGACCCAAAATTTTCGATTTCATTAACATGGAAACCACGGGCAATGCCCTTTTCTTTCACTTTACATACGAAATTCGAAAACGGGGGAAAAAGCCACTGGTATTTCACTGTCAGTTTCCGGGTAAAGGAAAAAACGGGATCAGCCCCCCGTGGACGCGTGCAGCCGATAGACCCACATGTTTGGGGCTCTGCTGCTTCGGGCCCCCGGGTGCGTCTTCCTTTTCCAAAAGGCAGGCCAATTTAACACATTCCTTGTGCATGGTCTTTCCCCGCTTGTCAAAACCAAAATAAGCAATCGCTTTCCAAAACGGGAATCGCGGAATATTTTTAGAACGAGTCGTCTGATTCCCCACAGCAGCCACCCTCCCTCATCCTTTTTTTTGAGGGAAAACACGACCTTCCGAAACCCTTTGATTTCTGTGCGGATCTCGGAATCTTTCTCTGCAACCGTCGCTTTTTCCCCCGAGTAACGACATAACCCTTAACCTTTTCCCCGTGAAAAAAAACCACGAAAAATTTTTGTCTATGCTTGCCCCCGGATTGGTGATGTCCGAGGGGTTGGATTTCTGGGCCCCTGCTGTTAAACCCCCGACAATCGGAATGCAAACCCCAAAGCGTAACCTGAATATGCGCCCCGTGTCTATCATCTGAAATCGGTTTTTTTTTTTATGTGTTCCTCCTGTCGGGGTTACTGGTTCATCCAATTCGGTGTTAGGTACGGCCATTCATTCGGGGCCCAAACAAGTGGGGTACCGAGACCGGGCCCAACCTGTTCATGTCCGCCCCCGTTCTCTGCTTCTTCTCTCGACCCCCGCGCCTGGTGGGGGGGGGGGGGGGGCGGGGGGGGGGGGGGGGGGGGGGGGGGGGGGGGGGGGGGCCCCCCTCCCTTTTCCTGTATATGAACTTGCGTTCCCGGTTCAGCCGGATCGCCATTGTTGTTGACCTGGGCGGACCGGTTTTTCGTCGCAGAGCCCCCATTTGTGTTGTGCCTTTCTCCAGTAATTTTTCCAGCTTTTAAAACAAGTTTCGTCACGGGCGTTTAGCTTTTTGACTCCGCAGTCGCTGGAATCAGGTACGGCTTTTTTCACAGGAAAAATGCAAACAACTGCCGCAGCTGAAAAAAATAGCCCCCCCTGTCGCTTGTGTCAAATCTCTGACCCCCCTTTGAGTTTAAAGGGGGGGGGAGAGAGATGGTGGCAAAGGTGCAAAGGGGTTTTCAAGAAATTTTTATAATGGGCAGAAACTTTTTTTTTTTAATTTTTTTTCTCTGTGTTGTGTCGGTGTGTGTGTGTGTGTTTTGTGTGTGTGTTGTTTTGGGGTGTTGTGTGTGTGTGTGGGGGGAGAGAGAGAGAGAGAGAGAGAGGAGGGGAGAAAGGGGGAGCGTGGTGGATGTGCGTGCGCGCGGATATGTGTGCGTGTAAGCGCGTTTTTTTGGGGGAGTGAATGCATGTTGTACGGTGCCGAGTATGGTGTGTTGCGTGTGCGGTGTGTGTGTGCGGGCGCCGTTTTTGGGTTTTTGGGCGTGTGTATGTCTATGTGGTGGTGTGTAAGTTTTTGAGGTATGTGGGGTATGGGTGTGTTCGTATTGAGATGTGTGTATTGTGTATTTATGTAAGTGCGTGTGTTTGTGCGTGTGCTGGTTTGTGCGCGCGCACGGCGCGCGCGTATGTGTTTGTGTGGTTTGTGCTGAGTACGCGCGCGTGCCGGGAGCGTGGGCCCCGTGAGGGGTGTGTGTTTTCGTATTTTTTGGGTTTTTAATTATGCTTCTTTTTCTTTTTAAAGAAAAACGTTGTATTCTGTTTATGTTTTCTTTAAATGTCAGTTTTTAACCTTTAGTTAAATTGCAAAAATTGGTTTCAGTCACTCATTTGGGGGGTTTGGGGGGGGGGGGCGTGCCCTTTCGTTGTGTGTGTGTGAATAAAAAATTCAATCCCCCAGACCGACCAAAAATTCACAAATGTGAAATTTTAACTCTTTCAAATTCAGAATTTCTAGTTCTTTCCCTTGGCAAATACAAACTAATGTTTTGATAGATTTTTTTTGCCCCCCCCAATCACGAATTCATTGAAAAAAAAAAAAAAAAAAAAAAAATTCAAACAAAATGGTGCCCTTTTTTTTCCAGAAAGGGAAGTAATTTTTGGAATTGATCCAAAATTTTCCCTTTCCCCTTGGGCCCCGTCAAAAACAATATTTCTCGCGGGGGGGAAGGACTTAAAAGGATTCATTTTGCCCCCCAGTGTTTTAAAAGGGGAAAGAGAATTGACTGATTGCTTTCTTCGTTTCGAATTTGTCCAAATTTGGTTAATCTTGCTAAAGAAGAAGGCCCCCAAAGAAGTCTCAAAAAACGCGTGTGTTTTTTTTTGTCTTTTTGTTGCCCCCTATTTTTTTTTTCTTTTTGGCCAACGTAGGGGAAAGTTCTTTCTCTGTTGGTTTGTGTATTTTTCCCCCTGCATTTATCTCACTGTCAATTATTTTTTTCCCCCTTTTTTTTGCGCGCTCTGTCAGAAAAAAAAACTGCACAAACATACAGGGGTTCATTTTTAACACACGTAGTAAAAAAGGGTGAAATATATGGCCCAGCGAAAATGCCACTAATGTTTGGAGTTGACTAACGGGAATGCTGATCAGTCAGCGAATTCATTACAATTGAAAACCTTTCATCAAAAAAAAAAAAGTGAACTTTTTTCAAACGGGGAAAGGCAGTTTTTTTTTTTTTTTTCCATTATAACTTCAATTCCTTCCATTGCTGTAAAAGTAGGTTTTTTACCGGAATAAATTAAAGGGAAGAGAATTGATTTTTGCCATCCCTTTTTTTTTTCCAAAATTTGTTTTTGTTGCTATTTTGCTGTTTTAACATCAGGGCAGTTTTCAAATACACTGTGGTGGAGTCCTGCAGATATGAGTTGGGCCACAGAAAGGGAAATAACTACAAAAGAATTTTAGTGGTACGCCCCAAAGTACTGACAGGCACCCAAAAAATACGCAGCTTTGTCGCATGCATGACACACCCCAACACGCACCAGCACGCACCCGCACGCCGCACCACGCAGCAAAACACACCCCACACACAAAACGCCTGTTTTGAATAAAAAAGACGGGGGTTTTTTTTTTGGACGATGAAGCCCCCCTAGAAAACAACCCCGACGTGATCTCCAGCTACAAACCAACTGTTGCGTGGGGATGGGACTACGACAAAGGAGTTTAAGCTTACCCAACTCCAAGCCCCCTGGGTCACCAAGGGCCTGAAAAAAGGCTGGAAAAAAAGGGGACAGTCAGCTCTGGGAAAAAAAAAAAGGGACACCAGGAATATGCAATCACCAAAAGAAAAACGACAAGAGGATCAAAAAGGGAGGAGAAGTACTCTGCAAAACTCGAAAACAAAATTAGGGAAAAAGGTACCCCAGGAAATGTGGCAGAACACTCTGCCAATAAAAGGGTTACCCGGCCCCCAAAAAAGCGAACTGAGAGCAGATGATGAAGGAGATTGGCCAAATTTTACGAATGTTTTTTCTCCCCCCCTTTTTTTGACCAGCGGGGCCCCCACTTGGCAGCAGGGGGGCCCCTGGACCGGTTTTCCCAGTCCTTGATTCCCCAAGTGACCATCGTGAAGAGGAAGTCCGCAGACTGTTCAGGAAGCTGAATGTAGAAGTGCCCCTGGTGGGGTTTTTGCATCACTGTAGGACTATAAAAAACCTGCAGCAACTCCTTGGCCATTGTTTTAAAAGGGCTGCCAGCAATAAATTTCAGGAACCCCAAAATTTCGGGGATTTTTTGGAGGTCATTCTACAACTTTCCCGGCCAAAGAAGAAAGTGGTCAGTCAGCTCAACGACTACAGACCAGTGGCGCTAACGTCACTCCCCATGAAATGTGCTGAGAAAATTGTCCTCAAGCATCTCAGGGGAGAGACCGAAGACCATCAAAATCCACTGCGGTTCGCCTACACCAGAGGTAGTAGCACAGAAGATGCCATCCTGACAATGCTGCACCACCTCCACCAGCACCTTGATAGGTTAGGAACGTTCGCCATGAGTTCTGTCTGTAGACTTTTCAAGTGCCTTCAACACCATTCACCTCTTCTCCTCGTCGGGAAACTACTGGCCATGGCTGTTAACCCAGATATCATCAAATGGATCTTCAGCTTCCTGACTGACAGACCACAGCAAGTCGTAGTTGGCCGGGTTGTCTCCGATGTCCTGTTGACCAATGCAGGAGCCCCACAGGGATGTGTTCTGTCGCCTGCCCTATTCACCATCTACACAGCTGACTGTCGCACCAGGGAGGCATGCAATCTGCAAATCAAGTTCGCAGATGACACGTCACTTACAGGGCTGATGCACGATTCTGATGAAACCAAGTACCGAGAGGCAGTCGCAAAGTTGGTGGACTGGTGCGACAGGAACTTCCTTCAGCTCAATGTCACCAAGACAGAGGAGATGGTCATCGACTTCTACAGGAACCCAAACAGCACCCACCCACTTGTCATCAAGGAAGAGGAAGTGCGCATTTTGGGCACCTACAAGTACTTCGGCACAGTCATTGACAAGTTGGAGTGGACCCCTAACATCGACATGTGCTGCAAGAAGGCCAACCAGCGTCTTTTCTTTCTGCGGAAGCTCCCACAGTTCAGGGTCAACAGCCCCATCCTGAACTTGTTCTACAAGTCGGTGATCCAGTCCATCCTCCTCTACAACCATCTGTGCTTCCAGTCGTAACGCTGGTCGACTGCTGTCCATGAGATGCAGGACATCCAGATATAAACATTATTTCCTGCCATCAGCAATCAGAACCCTGAACGAGGCTTGCAGGCGGAACTGAAAATCGATGCCCTTGCTGGCAGATACAGTAAAACAGTAATCATCCTGACCGCTCCCCCTCTCCTCACTCCAGCCAGTCCATCTTTAAGGTACCCTCCTCAACCCATTCCCCGTCTCCATCCCCATCTACCCCCCTCCCCCTTCCCACTGCACCCTCCCCCTCCCCCTCCTTCCAATCAATACTGTACTGATCTCAGGATTATAATGTTGGTGTAATGATGATGATGATTGCAGTGATTATGATAATGAAAGTAACTGAATTTTGAAACCCACGCACACTTAAAACAGACTCATGATAGACATTCAAGAACATGCAGATATACTGACATGCAAAGGCACCCACATTTATGCACTCTTATGCATTCTTGCTTACACGCACACACAACACATACACAGAGAGTACACTCACGCGCTTATGCACTGATGCATGCACATCCACACGCACACACATGCATGTGTACGCACGCAGGCACACTTACACCGCACATCCACACACATGCTCACACAGATGCGCACACTCTTGGGGGAAGGAGATTCAAAATTGTGGAGACACTCAGCTTCTAATTTTTCTCTGGCAAAAGTTGTCGCATCAGAAGGTCCCGGGATGAAGACAAGAAGTGGATATACGCGATCAGCTACAAGTCTGACCAGTGTGACTGCACGAAATGTTAGGGCAGCTGGACGAGCACTGACAACATCTGCAGCGAGTAGGGGAGTCCGGACCGAACAATCTGCACCATCAACTGACCAACGTACCGCCAAGACTTCAGACGCAATATTTCCGATCAGCGATCAACACTACGTTACCAGCTCAGAGACGCCCGATTCTGTAAAAAGTGCAGATCCAGATTTGAAGCAAGTGATTTTGACCATTTGCGATCGGGTATCATCCTTGGAAAAGACTGTGCTTCAATATCAAGAGTCAGTGCAGAACGCCAAAATAGAGCACCGGTCTACTGTAACCCAGTCAACACAGACTGAAGATGGAAGTACAATAGTTCTTTCGCGGAGGTAGCTAGAACGCCTCCACCACCTGGTGCAACGCAACCATACGCACAGGCGGATCCGAAGAAGAAAGGTAGGCCAATTCGGATGACGCAAATCGCAAAAAGTCGTACTCGGCGTATTCCAAGAAGAACAAGAAAGAAAGAAAGGAATCAGATCTACCAAAAGTGCTCATTCTGCATGACTCTGTGCTGAATCACGTACAGCTAAACAGACTAGGTAAATCCTATGATTTCAAAGCCTGCAAAGAAAGAACCTACACTCTGTCAGACACCCAAAACACACTGAAAACTGCCTGCTCTTCTCTTGACAAGCCATATGCTGTTGTTATCCACTGTGGAATCAATGATCTTAAAGCCAAAGACGCCAAAGAAGCATGCAATAACCTTACCTCTGCTGTGAAAGGCATGGCCAAAAGACACCCTACAATAACGTTTGTTGTTAGTAACTCCACCGCCGTAAAAGATTCCAGTCTAGAAGTGAAGAGGCAGCTGTACAACGCAATGGTCACTTCATAGCTACAAGAAGTGCCCAACATCTCCTTCGTCAGGAATGACAACATCAAGCGGTACAACCTGAGGGACGCCATCCACCCAAACTCCAGAGGGACCAGCATCCTCGCCAGTGACATCAGGTGTCATCTTCGTAACCTCCTCTGGGAAACACCGAGGAAGCCATCACGCTCTGCAAGGTTCTACCACCCCCATACCTACTCCGGACCTTCACATCGTGACTGGTTCAATCCTCACCTTGCCCTGAGCGACTGGGACCTTTTCTCCTGACGTCAATTTTTGTTCCACCTGCAAACTTAGGACTGCTGAGTAATCCACGTTCACTTCGCCAATAATGACTGTTCAACATCGTAATTCACAATATTGTAGATTCTGTTAATCAGTTATAGACGAGTGAAATATTTTAAGTAACCCTTGTATGCCTATATAGGACTAATCGTTTGTTTCTATTTTTGTCATATTTTCTGACAAGCTAACGTAGGCGTATTGTTTTAGCATTGTTGTGACAATCTTTGTGTTATTAGAGCGTGTTTAAGATTTCCTTTCATTATATTTTTGTTTTAATTTACTTACGTTCGTTAATTGCGTTTTCCCATCCTTTACATGATGCCACCTAAACATCTTCAAGTTATGAAGTTTATGCAGTGGAACATTAGGTCTGTTTCCACAAATCTGCCTTATTTAGTTCAACATCTTGCGAATAACTCCTACAAAGCTCTTATTTTACAATCTTTGAATGTGAAAAGAAACAAACTGCCTAAATTATTAGGTTATTTATACACCAGTTCATGAACAAGTAGATGCTGTTACTAAAATCAATGCAGCTATATATATCAAAGAAGGAACAGATTATAAAGTATACCCGTCCCCTGCTCCAAACAATATTCCAACTTTACATTCGTGTGCGGCTCGAACTAAACTAAGGGAAGATTTTATGATAAACATAGTCTCTACATATCTTCCCAAAGGACCAAATGAATTTAATACAGAATGCTTACACACTCTACCAGACAACGAAACTGGTCAATAGCAGGAGCCTTTAACGCCCATTCGCCGTTTTGGGACAAGAATTGCATATCAGTAACTAGTAACCGATTTGTAGAAAATACTGTTAATTCATGTTTATATTTGCTTAATGATGGCAGCATAACTAGAATTCCAGATATTCCAACTCGCAGGGCATCAGCAATAGATTTATCTTTGATATCTCCTGCATTAGCCTCTGAATGTAGCTGGTCTACCTTTGACGATACTCTAGGAAGCGACCACCTCCCAATAAATGTAACTTTTAATAAAATAACTGATTCTTGTGAATTTCAAGAAGACATAATCCCAAAACATAATTTTAAATCAGCTGACTGGGAAGCTTTCAAAAACAAACTTGCTACATACAACACTGTTGATATTAATATTGATAGCATTGATCAGTTATATTCGTATTTTACTGATGCTATCCTTAGTGTTGCAGATGTAGCCATTCCAAAATTTCGTCCAGGTAAGTCAAACAAACACTCGGGAAAATATCTGGTGGACACCTGCTTGTGACTAAGCCGTTAATAACAAACAATGTTTGTTTAAAATATATTTAAAAGACAAAACACCAGAGAATTTAATAGAGCAGAGCGAATCACTACCGTAACATGGTAATAGCTCAAGCTAAAAGGCAATATTGGTCCTCTTTCTGCTCTAATGAGATTTCGAATCATACAGATTTACAAAAAGTTTGGAAAAAGTTTCATGAAATGAAAAGGGGTTTAAACTTGCCATCTTGTCCTGTAAAGCTGAAGAACAAAGCATTTCCATCTAATTCAGGAAAAACAGAATCGTTCGCCGATATGTTTTCCGAATCTATGCGTTTGGAAGGTCTGTCCTTTAAAGATCAAACTTCCAGAACAGAAGAAGAACATAAAGACGATTATATAGATCCAGTTGATGATAATAGTCATTTTATCGATGCTCCTGTTACTCTTGATGAAGTGAAAGATGGAATTCTATCTCTTCCTAATAAGTAAACTTCTGTGGGACTAGATAAAGTTTCCAATTATATGCTTAAACACCTGCCTGAAAATTTTGTCTTATTACTGCAGAAATTGTTTCAAAAATGTTGGTTTGAGGCGTAATGCCAGAACAATGGAAACAGTCTATCATTGTACCAGTTTTAAAGCAAGGCAAACCTCTAACAGATAAGCATAGTTACAGACCAATAGCATTAACCTCACATACCTGTAAACTATTAGAGAGAATAGTTTTGAGAAGATTGACGCGGTATTGTAAAAAAAAAAAGTTATTCCAGTTAATCAAGCAGGCTTCCAAAATGGCAGGTCTGCTATTGACAATTTAGTAAAACTCACAACAAATGTAAAACAACAATTTGCAAGAAGAAGAAATCTTCTAGCGACCTTTTTTCGATATCAAGAAAGCCTATGACCAGGTCTGGCATGCCAAGCTCCTTTATAAATTGAAACAAATCGGGATTTGGGGACATTTATATCACTACATTAAATGCTTTTTGAATAAAAGAAACATACGTGTTCGAGTAGGGAATGCATACTCCGATTCTAGATCTTTACATATGGGATTGCCACAAGGTTCTGTTATCGCCCCTATGTTATTTAACATCTTAATGTACGATTTGCCCTCGCTCTTATCAAAGCATGTTGTATTAGTACAATATGCTGATGATCTATGCATCTGGATGAATGTTACAATGAAAAGAAAAACATCAAAAAGGGAACTGAACTACATCAAGAAGATCTATCAAAGAGAGCTCAATCATATATTTACTTATATGGACGAAAATGGTCTGACATTATCTACAGAGAAAACACGACTTTTCAGTATAAAGATATCGTGAAATTTCTAGGTATCTATCTTACTCCAAAGTTGTCCTGGAACGCTCATATCAACTACATCGTTGCTAAGGCAAGGAAATGTTTAAATCTATTAAAGATTATAAGCAAACAAGCCGGGGACAAGATTACAAAGTTTTGAAACATCTCTCTACGTCGCTGATTAGATCAAAATTGTCCTATGGACAAGAGGTATTTTTAGTGCCCCTAACTATTTACTTGTGAAACTTCAAAGCATAGACTGCAAGAGTTATAGGCTTGCTCTTTGTGTGCCTTTTCACGCATCAACGCTTGGAACGTATAAAGAAATTGGAGAATTGCCTTTGGACGAATACCGAAGTCTTGCATGCGCTAAAGACGTTCTTAGAAGTTCGACAAGTAACAACTTTGCATCTGAGGAACTGAAAATTACATCTGAAAATTCTTTTCCTAAACGAGCTAAGCAGATATCATCATTGAAACCAGTTGACACTTACGTATCAGATCTACTCAAAAGGTCTGATATAAATCCAAGCAATATTGACACAAATCAAGCAGCCTCCCCTTGTCCTGCTTGGGAGATGACTAAAGCGCAGTTTGATATTAATTATACTGACAAGAAGAAAAATGAGAATCCAAACATCATGAAAACTGAAGTCCAATTACACATACAGAACACGTATCCAAACCATTTAAAGATATATACAGATGGTTCACTCCTAGAAGATCACCGGGCATGTTCAGCTTTTGTAATACCAGCGTTAAAAAGGAAAAGTCATACTACATTGGCAAAAATCGATCCGTCTTTACTGCTGAACTTATTGCTATTCTTATGGCTCTCAATTACATAGCTGATTTTCCATTACAGTTTTTTTTCAGATCTTATTTTGTGTAGATTCTCAATCGGTACTCTATGCTTTAAGATCATCAGATTACAAGAAAAAGACCAAAATTATGTTAGAAATCAGTCAATTAATTCATATCTTAACTTTAAAAGGGACCAACGTTTCCTTCTGCTGGGTTCCTTCACGTCTTGGATTTTCTTCAAATGAGTGGGCTGACAAAGTAGCAAAAAAGGGCGCAAGGCAAGGCACAGAATCCAC
>JAMYXO010003382.1:0-5000 GCA_033310375.1 Conus canariensis | reverse complement strand
GAGAGACAGAGACAGAGAGAGACAGAGACAGAGAGAGAGAGGAGTGGAAGCAGGGTGGATGGAGGGGGAGGTCTGTAGGAGTGTGTGCAAAGTGTGGTGTGGAGTTGGGGAATGGGTTGGGCAAAAAGTGACCTGGATCTACTCAATCACAGGCAGAGAGTTGTTGGCTGACAGCAATGTGGAGGGTATCATAACACACACCACATCATCTCAAAGGTATTTCAAAAGGAAGGCGGTAGGGGGAGGGGACTGGAGGGGAGGTGGTGCCGGGGGGGGGGGGGGGAGGGCAGTCAATCGTTCAGAGTGGTCAGCCAGGGTCTGACCATCGCCTGTTTGCCGCTGACAGCCCTCAGGGCAGTCTTGACCAGTGTAGGTTTGTGGTTGTCTTTCATTACGTCTGAGGAGTGTTTGTCCAACATGTAATCTCATTACGTCTGAGGAGTGTTTGTCGAATATGTAATTGTCATTACGTCTGAGAAGTGTTTGTCGAACATGTAATGTCATTACTCTGAGAGTGTTTGTCGAACATGTAATGTCATTACGTCTGAGAAGTGTTTGTCGAACATGTAAATGTCATTACGTCTGAGGAGTGTTTGTCGAACATGTAAATTGTCATTTTACGAGTCATCGAGGAGTGTTTTCACAGTAATGTCATTACGTCTGAGAGTGTTTGTCGAACAGAATGCATTACTCTGAGGTTGTCGACTAATGTCTTACGTCTGAGAGTGTTTGTCGAACAGTAATGTCTTACGTCTGAGGAGTGTTTGTCGAACATGTAATTGTCATTACGTCTGAGGATTGTCCATTACGTCTGAGGATGTTGTCGAACATGTAATTTTCATTACGTCTGAGGAATGTTTGTCGAACATGTAACTGTCTGTTTCGCATTGTGTTTGAAGCATGTCCTTGTCCGCGTCTATCAAAGGCTGCTGGACAAAGCTGGAGCAGACTAGAAAACCAGAAATGACTGCGATCATGGACTGTTTTAATTGGTCACCGCCCTGTAGGGTCATAAAATGCTCTTTCTGTTGACTCTGTAACTGGTATCTTAAGGCAGTTACCACACACACACACACACACACACACACACACACACACACACGACACACACACACACACACACACACACTCACACTCACACACACACACACACACACACACACACTGAACTTCTCTGCACATTGAAGGGAAGAGGGGCCTACCGTGTCAGTGGAAACAGTAACACCATCCCCCCCACCCCCACCCCCATATAAAGGGGTGATTTCAGGTTACACTTACTGTTGTCACGTTCTGCTTAGAGTCATCAACACCGTTTCTATCTCAAAAACAGTAGCTACTGCTGTTTTCTCTTCGTGGTACCACTGGTTTGACCACCGGAATGTCACTGTGGACTTGAGATGCTCCCAGAACGCTGCTATCTCATTCTGCACACACTGTTTTCTGGCTATCTTATTCTGCACACGAAGACTGTTTCCTGGCTATAACGTACACCTTCTGCACCCACCACTGTTTTCCTGGCATATATTCTGCACACACTGTTTTCTGGCTATCTATGTTCTGCACACACGTTTTCTGGCTATATCTGCACACACTGTTTTCTGGCTATCTGTATTCTGCACACACTGTTTTCTGGCTATATTCTGCACACACGTTCTGGCTATCTTATTCTGCACACACTGTTTTCTGGCATATTCTGCACACACTGTTCTGTTTATCTGCACCACTGTTCTGGCTAATTCTGCACACACTGTTTTCTGGCTACTTATTCTGCACACCTGTTTCTCATATTCTGCACACACTGTTTTCTGGCTATCTATTCTGCACACACTGTTTTCTGGCTATATCTCACACAACGTTTTCTGGCTATTATTCTGCACACACTGTTTTCTGGCTACTATCTGCACACACTGTTTTCTGGCATATCTGCACACACTGTTTTCTGGCTATATTCTGCACACACTGTTTTCTGGCTATCTATTCTGCACACACTGTTTTCTGGCTATCTTATTCTGCACACACTGTTTTCTGGCTATCTATTCTGCACACACTGTTTTCTGCTACTATTCTGCACACACTGTTTTCTGGCTATCTTCTGCACACACTGTTTTCTGGCTATATTCTGCACACACTGTTTTCTGGTCTCAATTTCGCTATATTCTGCACACACTGTTTTCTGGCTATCATTCTGCACACACTGTTTTCTGGCTATCTTATTCTGCACACACTGTTTTCTGGCTATATTCTGCACACACTGTTTTCTGGCTATATTCTGCACACACTGTTTTTCTGGCTATATTCTGCACACACTGTTTTCTGGCTATCTATTCTGCACACACTGTTTTCTGGCTATCTTATTCTGCACACACTGTTTTCTGGCTATCTTATTCTGCACACACGTTTTCTGGCTATTTCTGCACACACTGTTTTCTGGCTATATTCTGCACACACTGTTTTCTGGCTATATTCTGCACACACTGTTTTCTGGCTATCTATCTCACACTGTTTCTGGCTACTATTCTGCACACACTGTTTTCTGGCTATATCTGCACACACTGTTTCTGCTACATCTGCACACACTGTTTTCTGGCTATATTTCTGCACACACGTTTCTGCTACATCTGCACACACTGTTTTCTGGCTATATTCTGCACACACTGTTTTCTGGCTATATTCTGCACACACTGTTTTCTGGCTATTTCTGCACACACTGTTTTCTGGCTATATTCTGCACACACTGTTTTCTGGCTATATTCTGCACACACTGTTTTCTGGCTATCTATTCTGCACACACTGTTTTCTGGCTATATTCTGCACACACTGTTTTCTGGCTATTATTCCTCTGCATCTCACACACTTTTCTGGCTATCTCTTCTGCACACACGTTTTCTGCTATCTCATTCTGCACACACTGTTTTCTGGCTATATTCTGCACACACTGTTTTCTGGCTATCTTATTCTGCACACACTGTTTTCTGGCTATCTTATTCTGCACACACTGTTTTCTGGCTAAAGAGAAAAAGGACCCTTTTCCTTTAGCAAAACTCTAACAGTTACTAATCTAATGTAATCAAACAGTTTTGTGACAATTTTGTGGTTGGTATTTGCCGCTTTTATTTATTTATTTTTTTTCAGATCTCGTGCTCTGAAATTGGTCCAGGTGAGGGATGTGATGAGTGGGACTGAGGTGGGGGTCTGTGCCTTTTCCCTTCATCACTCTTCCCCCCCCCCCCCCCCCCCAAGACACACACAGCGCGCGCGCGCGCGCGTATACACACACACGCACACACACACGCAAATTCGTGCGCTCGCGCGTGCACATACGCACACGCACAAACATATACACAGCGCCTCCTTCCTTTCCAAATCTGGCCTAGATGAAAGTATTGTTGATAACATTGTTGTGTTTGTTGGTGTTGTGGCAGACTATTCCCCTGCTATTGGTGGCCTAGATGAAAGTATTGTTGATAACATTGTTGTGTTTGTTTGTGTTGTGGCAGACTATTCCCCTGCTATTGGTGGCCTAGATGAAAGTATTGTTGATAACATTGTTGTGTTTGTTTGTGTTGTGGCAGACCAATCCCCTGCTATAGCACCCTGACGCTGAAATGGTTCCAGAGAAAACGGACATGTACAGCTTCCTCTATAGCACCCTGACGCTGAAATGGTTCCAGAGAAAACGGACATGTACTGTTTCCTCTATAGCACCCTGACGCTGAAATGCTTCCAGAGAAAACGGACATGTACAGTTTCCTCTATAGCACCCTGACGCTGAAATGGTTCCAGACATAGCATTGAAGTAGTGTTCTGACACTGGCTGTTGACTAGTGGTTGAGGGTTGTTGATGTTGTTGTTGTTGTCGTTTTTGTCTTAACTAACTCTGTCCGTCTGTCTACCTCCTCTCTCTCTCTCTCTCTCTCTCCTCTCTCCTCTCATCTCTCTCTCTCTCTCTCTCTCTCATCTGTCTCTCTCTCCTCTCTCTCTCTCTCTTCTGTGTCTCTGTATCTCTCCTCGCTCTCTTTCGCTCTCGCCCCCCCCCCCCATCTCTCTCTCTCTCTCTCTCCTCTCTCTCTCTCTCTCCTCTCTCCTCTCTCTCTCTCTCTCTCCTCCCCTCCCCTCTCCGAACATCATGATGGAATCAAAATAAACGAATTCTATCAATTTAGAGCCAGAGTTTGTGTTGACATTTCTGACAGTAACACAATACGTCACACATGCGGAAAGGAGCTAGTTCCGCACTGGAGATGATGTTTAAAAAGTCTAGAACGAACAGTCAAGCTGCCGGTGCAACGAAATAATATATATATCAACAGGCCCGCGCGCGCGCGCACACACACACACACACACACACACACACACACACACACACACACAACACACGCACGCACGCACGCACGCACACACGCATGCACGCACCACACACACACACACACACACACACACACACACACACACACAAACACACACGCGCGCGCGCGCATGCACACACACGCACGCACAAACAGCCGTGCGTGCACACACATAATCGCTCTCTCTCTCTCTCCTCTCTCTCTCTGTCTGTCTTCTGTCTGTCTGTCTCTCTGTCTCTGTCTGTCTCTGTCTGTCTGTCTGTCCTGTCTGTCTCTCTCTCTCTCTCTCTCTCTCTCTCTCTCGCTCTCTCTCTCTTTCTCTCTCTCTCTCCCACTTAACCAGTCTACTTTAGATCTAGTTGCAAAGCGAGAGGACTGCAGGCGGAAATCTAAACAAATCTTAAATAAATGTTAGCGAACCGCCCAGAGAACGTGGACAAACGAGTCACAAGACGAAACACAACTAGTTTCGACCTCTTAGGTCTTCATCAGGTGAGACATTAACGAATAAAACAATGAAAATTCACTTAGCTTTGATCGCTTCAGATCACTTCGTAGGGTTCAGCGCAAGGAAGAAGGCGTTGAATGAGAACGAGGCTGTTGGAAGGGAAATAGTGAGCGAGTCAAAGTCGTAATGAAGATAATAATATTACT
>JAMYXO010003381.1:0-20334 GCA_033310375.1 Conus canariensis | reverse complement strand
GTTGTGCGAGCTTTTCCTGAGTTGGGGGGTGGGGAGGGGGGGGGGACATGTTGTTTCGAGGTTTATTCAAAAAAACTTTTCCCGAAAATTCAAAAAAAGAATGTTTAAATTTTAAATGGACAAAAATAGGAATTCGTTTGAAATAAAAAAAAAAATAAACGGGGCTTTACCCCAAGCAAAAAAAACAAAACATGAGTTTTTCGGGAAATGTGTTTTCTAAACCCTATTTTGGCCTTCATCAGTCAAAGGAATATGATCTGGTAAAGTGATGTGAGTCCTGAAAAAACGTTATAGTAAATAGCGTTAAAAAAAAGAACTAACAAACACAACACACAACAACCACAAACCACACACACACAACACCCACAAACACAACACCCCAACCCATTGCTAAAAATTTTTACTGCCGTTTAAACCCTAATGTTGTACGGGGACTTTTTTAAAAAAAAAAACCCTTTAAATAAAATTAAATGAAAAATTGAAAAACAAAAAAAAAAACCCTTGGGAAATGAAAAAAAATCATAAAGGAAAATGAACAGGGAAACATTTAACATTTGTAAGAACCCTTAAAAAAAATTTCAGAAATTGTAAAAAATTTAAAAGCAAATTACATTTTAATGTATAAAAATAAAAAATTCTCTCTCTCTCTCTCTCTTTCTCTTCTCCTCTCTTCCCCTCTCTTTTCTCCCCGAACCCATAAAAAAAATTTTTAAAACCCAACACCCCACACACACCACACACACCACCCCCACAACAACACACCACACAAAAAACCCCAACACAACGCGTGTTATAGTAAAGCGTTTTTAAATGGACCGTTCGTACTGTGGCGCTTTTTGTAAATGCATAAGTCAAGCATGGTAAATCCCGGCCCCTATTACCCAAAATTAACATTTTAGAAATTTTTCACCCGATCCGGGGTATCGAACCCCACTCAAACAGAAAACCAGGGTTTTCTAGAAAAATTTGAAATTTATATTAAAACACAAATCTATTCTATCAATTTTTGACGAAAAAAAGATGTCGAAAGGGATTAAATATTAAATCTTTTTTTAAGGGTTTCCCCTTTGGCACAGTAGGGATAAAAAGTTTCCCCAAGAAATCACTTGATTCATTTTTCATAAACTGTAATTTTAAATTTTAAGTGATATATTTTTCAAATTTTTTGACACCCCCTCCCCCCTCCCCCCCCCCTCCCCCCCCCTTTCCACCCCCCCCCCCCCCCCGTTTGTAAGGCTGGCATTTTGTTTTGTTCATGTCCTCCCAAAAAAAAAGGTGGGGGAATTTAATTTGTTTTTTCCCAAAAAAATTTACCCCCCCCTTAGGAGGAAAGAAATTTTTCCTTTTACACTGTGAATGACTGAAGGGTGTCCGAAAAAAAAAAAAAAAAAAAGACCCGCCTAATAAAGGGTTTTAAAGTTTCCCCATTTTCCCTTTTTTTTGAGAAAAATGTTAGAGAATAAAAACCCAATGAAAAAAATATTAATAATAAAACCCCTACCGGTTTATTTGTCCCCGGGGCCCATGGAGGGGGCCTTTAATCATTTTTCCCTGCTGATGGCTTTGGGCCCGGGACACGACAATCAAAGTTTCAAATTTGGAAAATGAAGTCGGGTAAAAAAAAACCAAAAAAATTTTTTTAAAACTTTGGGAAAAAGGGGCGGGACAGAGAAAAGAGAGAGAGAGAGAGAGAGAGAGAGGGGAGAGACAGACAGCCCCGAAAAGGGGAACGCCCCAGACGACAGAAAAGAGTCAAAAGGATAAAACAAAACCACAACAGAGGGGAGAAAAGAGAAGGAGAGAGGAGAGAGGAGAGGGAGGGAGAGGTCAAAACAGACAGGGGGGCCCAACCCCCACACACAAGGACAGAAAAAAAACAGACAAAAACACTCACAAAAACCGGGAGGTTTAGGAGGGGGAAAAAGGGACGGGGAGAGGGGGGAAGACAGACAGGGAAACCCCCACAAACGAGAGACAGCGCCCAAAACGGGAAAAGGACAGACAGAGCCCAAGAGGGGGAGAAAACCCCCAAAGATGACAATAACCCGGTTAGCCGGGCCTTATACATTGAAACAGCCTTTCTGCTTCCCCAAGAAAAATGGGTTTAAATGAAAAAAAGGGGAGAGGAGGTGTTAAAGAAAATTTACAAAAAGGGAAAGGGGGGGGGGGGGGGTTGTAGGGGAAAGGGGGTGGCTTTTTTGGGGGGTAAGGGTTTGAGTGGGGTGCATGCGGGAGGGAAAGGGGGAAGTTTAATGGGGAAACCATAAAAATGATACTGGGCTTTTTTTCAACCCCGGGGGGAGAGGGTTGATAATGAAAAACCCATATAAGATATGGGATATTTCTAACCCGGAGAGGGGTTAAATTAAGGGAAAATCCAAAAAAAATGATAGGGGCCCATTTTTTAACCGGAGAGGGGGTTGTTAATGAGAATCCATAAAAAATGTTATGGGCTTTATTTTCAAACCCCGGGTTTGAAAAAAAGGGGATAATGAATATAAAAAATAATGTATGGCATATTTCTAACCGGGGGGGGGGGTTTTTTGATAATGAGAAACCCCATATTTTTTTTTAGGGGGCATATTTCTAACCGGTGAGGGGAAATGATAAGGGTAAAACCCTTTTTAAATGGATACTGGGCATTTTTTTTAAACCCCGGAAAGAGGGGGTTTGAAAATTTTTGAAAAACCCTTTAAAATGAAACTGGGCTTTTTTAAACCCCGGTGAGGGGGGTTGAAAGGGAGAACCAAATTGAAAACCTGGGCATATTTCTAACCGGAGGGGGTTTTTAATGAGAATCCTTATTAATGAAAATGGTAACTTCAAACCCCGGAGATTTTAGGGGGGAAAATGAGAATCCATATAATGATAGTGGTTTTTAATTTCTTAAACCCCGGGGGTTTGGGTTTAATGAGAATTTTTATTAATGATATGGTAACTTTCTTCCCCGGGGAAAGGGTTGATAAGGGGAATACAAAATTAAAATGATATGGTTCCCTTTTTAAACCGGGAAAGGAAAGGGGGTTGATAATGGGAATACAAAAATAAAAAGGTTTAGGGGGTTTTCTTTTAACCCCGGAGGGGGGAGGGTTGAAAATTTGAAAATTTTTATTATAAGAAAATTTGGTATACGGGTTTATACTTTTTTCCCCGGGGGGAAAGGGTTGAAAAATGAAAAAACCATATAATGATATTGGTTTATTTTTCCCCGGGAAAAGAAAAAAGTTGTTTAATGGAATCCATATAAAAAATACGGGTTTTAAATTCTTCCCCGGAAAGGGGGGGTTGTAATGAAAAGCCTTTATAATGATACGGGCTATTCTTCCCCGGGAAAAGAAAAGGGTTTGGATAATGAGAATCCCAAAAAGTTTAAATGGTTTTTTTACTTTCTTCCCCGGGGGAAAGGGTTGTTTTAATTTGGGGAATCCATAAATTTTTAATGATACGGGTATATTTTCCTTTCCCCGGGGAAAAAAGGGGGTTTGATTTTGGGAATTCCACTAATGATACGGGGCCACCCCCTTTCCCAAACCCGGGGATAATGGGTTGAAAAGGGGGAACCCACATAAGGGATACGGGGCAGTTTCTAACCCGAGAGAGGGTTGAAAATTAAAAAATCCATTAAAAAGATACTACCCATATTCAACCCGGGAAAAAGGGTTAATAATGGGAAATCCTATGATGAATTTAGATATTTCAAACCCCGGGGGGAGAGAGAAGAAGAGAGAGGAGAGAGAGGGGGGGTGAGAAAAGGGGAAAAGGAGCGGGAGAGAGAGGGGAGGACAGACAGACAGACAGCAGACGAAGACGACAGACAAAAAGGAGCCAGGGGACGACGCAGACGAGTGAAAAAAGGAATGTAAACCCCCAAAAAGTTGAGACTGTAAACAGATTTTTTTGGAAATTTTAAAACACCATTTTTGCCGGAGGTAAAAACTACAGAGGCCCCTTCTTACTCGGGGGAAACAACATTTTCGGAAAGTATTCCTCAGTGGGAATTTAAAGCTCCTTTGGTTTTTCCCAACTCAATGGGAGTCAAAATGATTTTTTTCCCCTTGGAAGTAAAGAATAAAGGCCCAAAAACACCCCGGATTCCCTTTGTTTGTTTGTCCTTTTTTTTTTAAAGGGTTTTGGATTTGAAAAGGTTTTTGAAAAAAAATTTGAAAAGAAATGGGGACCTAAAACCCAGGATCAGGGTTAGGTGATGTTGTTTAAATCCCGTTTTTTCTTTTTTTAATATTTCTCATTTCTCTCCTCTCTCTCTTCTTCTTCTCTTGTGTGGTGTGTGTGTGTGTTGGTGTGTTTTGTGGGGGTGTGTGTGTGTGTGTGTTTTGGGTGTAGCGCGCGCCGCCCGGTGTGTTTTTGTCTATGTGTGTGTGGTGTGTGGTTTGTTTGTGGTGTGGTGTGTGTGTGTGTTTTGGTGTTGAAAAGTGTATGTGGGAAAATTCGGCGGGGAATTTCAAGAAATAAGATCAGCCCAAATTCGTTTATTTCCCCAGTTTCCCTCTTTTGAAATTCCCGTCGCTGTCCCTGCTTTCCGATTTTTAAAAATTTGTTGATAAAAAATCATGATTTGGAGGGAAATTCCTAGTGAATTGAATTTCGGGACTAAGGAAAATTAACCCCAGTTGCTTGGGGTCTCTGTAAAATTCGGGCCCCAGAGGAAAAAGTCATTCTCATACCCCGTTTTCAAGTTTTCCTTTAGAAGTGATTCCCCCATATTATCTTAATGATGTCGCAACTTTTCCCGAAATTAAAATATGTTCTTTACCCGAAAGCTTCGGGGGGTTAAACCTCTGCCAAAAAGCAAAAAATGTGTCTGTGTACAGTTTGTTTTTTTTTTTTAAATCAAAAGGTTTCCCAAAAATCGGGGGATGCCGAAAAATTTTAATAAAAACCCCCGGGAAAGGTCCAAAAACTAAGTCTTTTTTTAGCAAACGGAAATGATCCCCCTTTTTTAAAAAATTTTTCCTGCAAACATGCAACATGCACAGAGATCACACACAAAACACACACAACACCCCAAAACGAGGGACGCAGGCACGCACGCCCCACACGCACGAAACGCGCGGCGCGCCCGCCCACAACACACACAACCAAAAAACCCAAAGAGAGGAGAGAGAGGGGAGGAGAGGAGGGAGAGATTTTAGTTTCCCCGGAATAAAAAAGAAAAAAAAACCCAAAAAAAAGGGAGGAAGAGAACAGGGGAAGGGGAAAAAACAAACAAACAAAAAAAAAAAACCCAAAAAACAAAAGGTGGAAATGTGTTTGGGGTTTTGGAAAAACCCTTTGCGGGGGTGGGGGGGGGGGATGGGGAGGGGGGGGGAGGTGCGAAAGGAAAAAAATGTAGGAAAGGTCGTCGTTTTCGAATGACGGAAAATCGGGAGCAATGATAAATGGGAAAAAAAGGAAAGAAACGAAAAAACCGAAAGGAAGAAAAAACCCGTGGGGAATGAAAAAACGAATAGGAAAAGGGAATTAAGAATGAAAAATTTAAAATTATTTAAAACCCAGCGCCAGGCATAAAAAAGTGTCCCCCAAATGTAAGGGAGAGAGAGGGGCTGAGAGAGAAGGAGAGAGAGAAAAGAGAGAGAGAAAAGGACAAAAAGGGCCCAAAAAATATAGCAAACACAACACACCACACACCAACACCACCACACCCCCCAAAACACACACACCCCCAAAAACCACACAAAAGGCAAACAGACAGAAAAAGGATAAACAGACAAAGACGGGAAGGCGAAAAACCGACGGACAGAGGGGTGAGAGAAAAAAGGGGTGGGGGCCCCACCGCCACAACACACACACACACACCCCCACACACACACAACACCCACCAACACAGAGGAGAGAGAGGAGAAGAGAGTTAAAAGGGCCGAGGGGAGAGAAGACAGACGGGATAAGGACGGGGGACAGACATACAAACGGGACAAAAAAAACAGACCAGACAAGCAAGGCAGGCAGGCAGGAGGGGCAGGCGGAAAATCAGACCAAAAAAAAGAAGAAAAGGGGGAAAAGATCCCCCAAAAGTGAAAACATAAAATTTTGAGGCCCCCTTACGCATTTAGTGGAAAAAAGATAAAGGGGAAAAAAAACAAAAAGGGAAATCAAGAAAAGAAAGCAAAGAAAAAAACAAAAAAAAAAACCCAAACCAACCAAAAACAAACGAAACAAAAAATTGTTTTTTTCAAGCCCAGAGAGCAAGTTTTGTTGTTTTTTTTTCCCCGGGGGGTTTTTGGTTCATTTAAAACCCCGGGAACCCCAAAAAACCCTTTTTAAAATAAAGTCCCAAAATTAAAAAGGTGGGTTTGGTGTTGGGGTGTTGTGGTGTGTTGTGTTGGTGTGTGTTTTGGGTGTGTTGTTTGTTAAGGATGTTTTGTTGGGGTTTGGTTTTTTTTTTTTTTTTTTGTTTTTTTTTTTTTTTTTTTTTGGGGGGGGGGGCTTTTTTCTTCTTTTTTTATGGTTTTTTCTGAAGGAAGCGGGAGGGGGGAGGGGGATTTTTTTTTTTTTAAATTTTTCGGGACATTTAAGATGTAATTTTTTTTTTGTTACAATTCTGATTTTATCTTTTTTATTTAAAAAATTTTTTAAATGTTTTTCCGGGTTAAATTTTTCCCTTTTGTAAATTAAAAAGTCATTCAAAATGTTTATTTGGTTATTTTCGTTTTTTTTTTAAAATTTTTTTAATTTTTTTTAAAATGTCATTTACAACAAAAAGGGTTTATCTGACGTAAAGGGTTTCAGTCAGTCAGTCAAGTCGTCTGAGGGTGTGTGTGGGTGGGGTGTGTTTGTTGTGGGGTGTGGGTTTTGTGGGTGTGCGCGGGGGTTTGGGAAGAAGAGAGAGGGAGTGGGGGGAGAAAAAGAGAGGGAGGGGGGTGGGGGGAGAGAGAGGAGAGGAGAGGAAAAAAAAAGACAAGACAGAAAGTGCCCCTTCCCCTTTTCCCCCTCCCAACACTGTCTTTCCCCTTATTTGTTTGAAAAAAGTGGAAAAAAAAGGAAGAAAAAAAAATTTTCAGACAGACAGGCAAAAGGGCCAGGGGTAGAAAAGGAAAACCAGAGAGCGAGGGGAGGAGAAAAAAAAAAGGGGAGAGAGAGGGGCAGCGACAGCCCCGGGACAGACCCCACGGGCCCGGGCGACGACGGGACAGAGAGAAGGGGTGAAGAAAAGAGAGACGGGAGTGACAAAAGAAGGGGAGACAGAGAAAAGGTTTTTGAGAGACAGAAAATTTGGATAGGTTAAAGAGTGGGGTTTAGAAAAGAGATTTCAGACGGACGGGACTTTAAAGAGGCCCCATGAGGGAGAGAGAGGAGGGGGTGAGAAAAAGGGGGGAAAGAGAGGGGGAAGATGAGAGAGAGAGAGAGGGGAGGGAGAGAGGGGAAGAGAGCTTTGTCCCAAAAGTAAATTAAAAACCACCAAAAAAAAAAACAAGGGTTTTTAAAAAATATATCCTTTTTTGCCCGGGTTTCAAAAACTCACGGGGCCCCTTTACTTTTTTTCCACCGGCCAGGCTAGGAATGTTTTCCCCCCAGTGGGCCTTTTAAAGCAGGCAGGGAAAAATTCCAAACTCGATTGGACTTCATGCAGAAAATTTTCCCTTTGGGAAGGAAAATTGCAAAATGATGGATTAAAAACCCCAGCTTTGGGAGAGTTTACGATACTGAGATGGGAGTTTAAGTTAGGTGGGAAGGGACAGCATAATGAGTAATCACGATTATTCTTTGAAATTACATTTTTTCGTGTGTGGGGTTGTGTGTGTGTTTTTTTGTTTTGGGTGTGTGTTGTTTTGTGTGTGTGTTTGGTGTGTGTTGTTTTGTGTGTGTGTGTGAAGTGTTGTTTGTTGTGTGTGTGGGTGGGGCGTTTGCGTGCGTGCGTGCGTGCGAGCGTGTGTTTGTTGTGTGGTGCGTGCGTGCGTGGTGGTGTGTGGTTTTGTGTGTGTGGGGTGTGTGTGGGTGTGTGCGGGGCCCCGGGTGTTTTTTTGATGGGGGGATTCCCGTGCACGCATGCATAAAAGCACGGGGCGCGCGCCTTTGTGTGTTTTTTGGTGTGTGTGATGCGTTCTTGTTTTTGCAAGTTTTGAGATGTTGTGTGTGTGGGGTGTGGTTTTGTGTGTGTTGGTGTGTGTGGGGTGCGTCCCGTGGTGTGTTTTGTGTGTGTGTTTGAGTGTGCCCGCGTTTTGTGTTTGTTTTGTCTCTGTGCATTTTGTTCCCTTTATATTGGATTTCTCAATGCTTTAGGTAATTGGTTTTCCCCGAACTTCCCCAAAAAAAATAGAAAATTACATAAATACTTCCCAATACAACATCCCAATCCCTTTCTTTAAAATTAAAAACAAATTTAAAAAAATTTAATTGAGCACAAGAAAAGATTTAGTGTTTTTTGGAAAAAAAAATTTGATCATTGAACCTGTTGTAGTTAAATGAACACCTTTTGAAAAACCTTTTTGTTTTTCGGTTTTTAAAAAAAAGGTATTTTAAGTTTTTCCCTTTAAACAGTTTTTTAATGTACCCTGAAGAAATGGGAAAGGGTTTTTTTTTATTTTTTTTTGTTTAAATTTGTTTTCTTTTCTTTTTCTTTCTATTCTAATGTTGTGAAATTGTTTTGAATTTAAACGGTTTTTATGCTTTATTTCCCCTGGCCTTTTTTAAAGTCCAGGCTTTTTTCCAGGTCTTACATCAAAATCGGAAAACGGGATTTTAAAAGAAAGTTCATAAAAAAACCATTACCCTTTGGGAAAACCCCCCTTTTGGGGGCCCCGTTATAATGTTTTTTTTCAAAAAAACATTTCCCTGTACTTTATTCCCCACATTTCAAGTTTTGTTTTTCTCTTGGTTTTATAAAAACCGGCAATTTCCGGGACTTTTGATTTAAATTTCTGTTGCCAGCAATTTTCTACGTATACCTCCAAAATTTGCTAGTACAAATTGAAAACCCTTTCCCAAAAATTTGTTTCAAAAAAGAAATGCAATTTTAGTTTTGTATTTGATGGACCCTTTTTTCCGGTTTTAGGACGAGTACATTTGTTATTGTTTTCGTTCAATTAAACCCATTTATTTTAGTGGCTTTGATGGGAAAATTTGATGGTGCCCTTGAGGGTTCCCCTTGAGGGTTTCCCCTTTTGTTTGGTGCCGTAAAAAAAAAATTTCTCTGATCCCCCCCCTTCCTTCTAAACCCCCCCTTTCCCCCCCCTCTGCCCTCTCTACCCCATCCCCCTTGGGACATTCTTTTGTCCGTTGTTGGGCGTTGTTGTAGTCTCCCTTCTGCTGTTGTTTGTTTGGGTTGTTGTCTTTCTGCCTTGTTTTTGTCAGTCTGTCTCTGTCTTTTTGTCTTTTCTGTTGTTCTCTTCTCTCTCTCTCCCTCTTTCTCTCTCTTCTCTCTCTCTTTTGTGCGCGCGGCGGCGCCGCGTGTGGTGGTTTGGTGTGTTTTCTCAATACAACCCCCGGAAAACCTAAAATTTAATGGTTTCGTCAGTCAGGGTGGTGTGTTTTTGTGTGTGTGTGGGTGTGTGTGTGTGTGTGTGGGGTTGTGCCTGTTTTCTGTTTTTTGGTTTGTTTTGATTTTGTGTGTGTGTGTGTGTGTGTGTGTGTGTGTCCCCCGTGTTGTTGGAAATTTTTTCCTCCTCTCTTTTGTCTTTCCTTTTCTTTTTGGGTCTCTCTCTTTCTTTTCCCCTGTCTGTAAGGTTTTTCTTTTGTTTAGGTCAGAAATATTTTTTTTCATTTAATGGAAAAGAAAAAGATGTGGAGTTTGGGGGGTTTCCTGTTACAAATGTTGCAGAGGAGTGTTTAAATTAAAAATTAAAATTCTTTCCTTTTTAACCCCCCAAAGGCCCGGGGAACCCGAGAAAAAAGCAGAAGAAGAAATTGGGGAAAGAAAGGGAAACAGGGGGAGAGGTAGGGGCCCGGGAAGAGGACGGGGGAAGAGACCCGAAATTAAAGGGGGAAAAGGAGGGAAAAGGAGGGAAAGAGGGGAGGCCCCCAAAAGGGGGAGGGTGGAAACAGAAAAAAAAGGGCCCCCTTTAAACCCCGGGGGTTGAACCAAGGAAAGGAGAGCGGGGAGGAGGATGAGGGGGGGTTTTTCGGGGGAGAGGGGAGTTGGGGAAAAGGGGAGGGGGACGGGGGGGTGGGGGGGGGGGAAGGGGAAAAAAAGGAAATAAAAAAAGGGGGGGCAGGGGGGGGAAGGGGGGGGGGGGGGGAGGGGGGGCCGGGGGGGGGAGGTGGGGGGAGGAGGGGGGGGCGGAGGGGGGAAGACCCCAGGAATTTTTTTTTTGAAGGAAAAAAGGGGGAAGGGGGACAGAAAACAAAAGGAAAGAAAACAAAAGGGGAGGGGGGGGGGGCCCCCAACAAAGGTTTGAAGAGGAGGGGACTTACAAAAAAATTTGGGGAAAAGGGGGGGAAAAAGGGGGAAGTTGGGTTTTTGGGGGCGGGAAAAAAGAAAAAAAGGGGAGGAGGGGGGGCCATTGGATAAACAAGGGGAAATGGAAGGCGGGGGAAACAAGGAGAACGGAAAAACGCCAAAAAGGGGGAACCCAAACTAGGGAAAAATGGGGAAGGAAGGAGCAAGGGAAGGGGGAGGGAGAGGGACAAAAGGAGAAGGACGGGAGGGGGGAAGTTTTTGAAAAAGAACCCCGGAAGGAGGGAGAAAAAACCCCCCCAAAAAAGAAACGGTGGGGGGAAAGGAAAGGGGAAGGGCAAAGGAGAGGGAGGGAATTTTTCAATTTGGGGATAAGGGGGAAGGGGGGGGGGGGGGGGGGGGGGGGCGGAGGGGGGAGGCGGGAGGGGGGGGGGTCGGGAAAAAAAAGGGAAAAAAAAGGGAAAGGAAGAAGAACAAAAGGGGGAAAGGGAGGGGGGGAAAAGGGATGGGGAGGAAAGCCACAAAAAAGGGAGGGGAGGAAAGGAAGGGGAGGGGGGGAACGGGGAGGGAGGGAGGGGTTTTTGGGGAATATTTGAAAAAGGGGAAATTAAAAGGGGGGGGCCCGGCGGGAAAAACCCCCGGGAGGGGGTGGGGGGTTGGCTAGCTCGGGAAACCCAAAAGGGGGGGGCCCAAAAAAAAAAAAAGGGGGCGGCGGCGAGAGGAAAACAAACAAAAAAAAAAAAACAAACAAGAATGGGGGAGAGGAAAGAGGGGGGGGCGGGGGAAGAGGGGGGAAAAGAAGGGGGGAAGAAGGGGGGGGCAAGGGGGGGGAAGGGGAAGAAGGGGGGAGAGAAAAGGGCGAGGGGGAGAAGAGGGGGGGGCGGGGGGAGAGAATGGGAAGGGGGAGGGGGGAAACATGGGGAGAGAGGGGGGAGGAGGGGGGGAGGGAGAGAGAGGAGGAGGAAAAGGGGGGGGGAGAGAGAGAGGGGGGGGAAGAGGGGAGGGTGGGGGGGGGGGGGGAAAGGGAGGGAGAGGGGGGAAAAGAGAGGAGGGGAGGGGAGAAAAGGGGAGAGAGAGGAGGAGAGAGAGAGAGCTGTTTTTGGGGAAATAATCGGGTTTAGTCGTCGTTTTTGTTTGTTTGTGATTTGGTGGTTAGAGGGGTAAAATCAGGTTAGCTCCCTTCTATGTTTGGGTTCTTTCTTTAAAACCCTTTTAATTCGGAAAATTTTGAGTGTGACAGGTTTTAAATTTGGGTTAAAACCCAGGGGATTTCAAAATCAAAAATAAAATTCGTTTTTAAATTTTTTTTTTATAAATAAATAAAAACCCTTCCCTTTTTAAAATTTCCCGCATCATACCCAAAGTTTTTTGAACAAAACCCAAAATTTTAAAAAAACCCGATCTTTAAATTCCTTTTGTTTGGGACTGTTCAAAAGGGATTAAATTTAGGGGGTGTGTGTGAGTGTGTGTGTTTTGTGTGTGTGGTGTGTGTGTGGGGTTGTGTGGGGTGTGTGTGGGGTGTGGGGTCATTGATTTTTTTTCAACAGACGGGCAGACGGGCCAAACAAAAACCAAACACACCCAAAACACCCCACCCCCACACAAAAACACCCCCCCCCCCCCCCCCCCCCCCCCCCCCCCCCCCCCCCCCAAAACAAAACATACACAAAAACACACACATACCCAAACACAAAAACCCAACAACACAACACATACACACACACACAAAACAAAACAACACCACCAAAACACAAAACACACCACAACCACACCCACAAAACCACCCACACCCCCCACCACAAAACACAAAACCACACTCAAAACACGTACTTTTGAGCACAAAGGACGTGAGTTTTAAGAATTTAAATTCTCTTCTCTTCTCTTTCTCCTTTTCTCTCTTCTTCTTTCTCTCTTAAAAGAGAGGGAGGAGAGAGAAGGGGAGAGAGAGAGAGAAACGCAAAACACACAACACCCCCCACACAAAACACACACCCCACACAAAAACCAAAACAAAAACCCCAAAAACCCACCCCACACCCACACACCACACACACAAACACAACCACACAACACACCCCACACACTCCCCACGTACTCTTTGCCCCCCACCAAAGGCCCAGTGAGACCAAAGAAAAAAAACCGGGGGCGGAGGGCCCGGCGGGGAAAAACCGTGGCGTGGAAAGGGGCCGGGGGGGGGAAAAATAGTATGGGGGAGGGGGGGGGGTGCCGGGGGGGCGCAAAAGGGCGCAGTTGTAATGGGGGGGGGGGGGGGGGGGGGGTAGGGGGGCCATGATTAGGAGGTGGAGGGTAGGGGGGAAAGATAGGAAAAGGGGGACACAGAAAAGGGAGGGACGCGATACTGGTAGATGGCTTTTTTCCCTTAAAACCACATGAAAATTTTTATAGCGCATTTTTGGTTGCAGTTTTTCCCTGATCGATATACTTATTGTGAGGGGCCAACGGTAAGTAAGTACACGTATTTTTCCTGGGGGTGGTTTAAGGGTTTGGGGAAGGGGGGAAAAAAGGGGGGAAGGGGGGGGGGGGGGGGGGGGGGGGGGGGAGGGGGGGGGGGAGGGGGGGGGGGGGGGAAAGGGGGGTTTTGGTGTCCGCCCCCCGTTTCGCCCTGCCCTTCAATTGGATGTATTTTTTTCCGCTTTCCCCGAGAGGACCCTGTGTGGGACGTTTTTTCCCGGTCCGAAAAAAAAAAGTGGGGGAAAAGAAAGAGGTCTGGGGGGAAATTTTCCCTGAGTCCCGAAAAGAAAAAATTTTTAATAAAACCCACAAAAACAAGAAGAAAGAAGGAAAAAAAACCAAGGGGGCCCTTTTGGGCCCCCCTCTTGATTTAAAATTTCAAAAACAAACAAAAAAAACAAAACCCGGTTTGTGTTTGGCCTTCTTTTTTTTTTTCCTGGGGGGGGGGGGGGGGGGGGGTTTTTGTTGGGGCCTGTGGGGTTTTGGGGGCCCAAAAATGACTTTTGGAAAAAGGGAATCCAAAATTTGGGGCCCCGTTTCTTACCTTTTAAAACAAACCCCCCAAGAAAAAAAAGGTTTTGGGTTTCCCCGGATAATGTCTGAGGAAAGTTTTCCCAGTTGAAAATGGTTTAAGTGTGACAAAATTTCCCCAAAAGGGAACCCTGAGTGCGTCCCCGAACAGAGTGCAGTATAAAAAAAATTCGAGGAGGGGAGAGAGAAAAGGAGCCCGAGATGGGAGAGAGGGGAGAGAGAGAGAGAGAGCGGGGCCAATGGAAAAAAAATTGAGCATGTAAACCCTTAAAAATTTAAAGGCCCCCCCAAATTTTAAATGTCGGGAAAAACACAAACACACCGCGCCCCCACATACGCCCACAATCCCCCATAAAAGGCGGGCCCCCCCCCCCCCCAAAACACACATTTCACGACTCACCCCTGCCCCCCACGTCACATATACCATGCTGGCGCGCGTGGGGGCCCCGCGGGGCACAACACAAACAAACACAACACACCAAATTCTTTCTCTCTTCTCTCTCTCTCTCTTGTAAAAAAGACACTTTTTTGGGGAGTGGGTTTCGGCCTGAACCTTAAAAAGGATGCTGTGTTTATGTTCAAAAAGAAACACCTGCAGGAGTTTATTTTTAAATTATATTATATTTTTTATTTAGGGGGTTATTTCTATAGCGCCAAACCTCGGTCCAGCCCAAAGCTCTAAGGCTTTACAATAAACCCATCCCTAACCACTCAACGGGTGCTACCCGGTAGAGCGGCCCGAAGGCAGCCTATGGCGCTATTCATTTCTTTTCCGTCCCTTAAAATTTATCAGTCCTATTTTCTTTTTTTCATTTATTCCTCTTTTTTCGCATGGATGCTTGCGTTTGTTTATAGGGTTCCCCCTTTCCCCATGGTCACAAAGGCCCCACGAAAACAGTTTAGACTGTTTTTAAAAAAAACAAAGCTTTTAAAAGGGGAATGGGGATTTTCTTTTCGATTTTTTTGTTGAAAGGTGTATGTCACCCAAAACAAAAATGAAACTCAAAACAAAAAAACCAAAAAAAGGAAAGAGAAAAAAGAGTCCCCGTGTCAAACCCCTGTTGAATCCCTTAAAAAAAAAAAAAAAATTTGTTCTTTTTGCCCGGGTTTTTTCCCGAAAAGTGTTCCCAAAAAAAAAAAAAAAAAAAAAAAAAAAAAAAAAGGTTGGGGAGGCGGAGGGGGGGGGTTCCCGGGGTCAGTGGGTTTTGTTTCCCAAATGCCAGGGTTAAAAAAAAATTTATTTGGGGAGTTTTAAAAGCTGCCCTGAAAGCGAAAAAAATTTTTTTTAAAACCCCCTTTCCCAGAAATTTGCGGAAAGCCCGTGTTAAATCTTAAAAAAAAACCTCGGAGAGATGGGTTTTGAAACCCCTCCCTAAAAAAAAAAAAAGGAAATGAAAAAAAACCCCCCGGTTAAAAAAAGGAAAAAGGAAAAAAGACGGTTTTAACTGCATTTCCCTACGAAAAACAAGTCATTTCTTAATTTTGGACCCCTGAAAAAAAAAACTGGGAAAACCGTTTTGATCTTTTTTGAACAAAAATCCCCCAAAATTTTATTTGCCAAAAAACCCTATGTCTTGTTTTGGGCCCTTGTCTTTTTCCAAAAAATTCGGGTTTGTGAAATTAAAAATTATAACAAAACGCCCAAAACAAGCAAATAACAAACGTATGGGAAAAAGTCTTTTTGGGCCCTGTCCCTTTTGGGAAAGTGAGGTTATCCATTTTGCCTAGAGGGGGGGAAACGGGCCCAAACTGGTCAGTTTAAATGAATTGTATTCTGTTTGATGTTAAAATTTCTTTAAATTTTCTTTGTTTGTTTTGGAAAAGGGGGGTTTTTAAAACCAAAAAATGGGAAACTTTGTTTCCCCGTTCCCCCCAATCCAATTAAATTGGGGTGGATGTGTACTAATGGAGTGAAAAAGCTGTGTTTGTGCCCGGGTGTTTCCCCAAAAGCGGTTTTGGGGGCCCACCCATGGGGGGGTTTTTGTCTTTAAAACCGCCGGGGAGCAATTTGGGGGCCCGGGTTTTTATTTTTGGCACTTTTCACCGGGGTTTTCCATAAAAGAAAAAACGTCAAAAAAAACCCCTTTTAATGGGTTTCGTTTCTGAAAGGGGGAAACTATTGCGGGCCCAATTTCGGGGGGCCCTTATCCCCTTTGCTCTCGTACACTCCTTCTACGGGCTCCCTAAAAAGCGTCGTTTTCCAGGGGGTGTCAGTGGTCCCCAAGGGCCAAGCCAGACAAAGTTGCACCTTCGGGAAAAAGCGTGTTTTTGGGAGGGGGGGGGGAGGGGGGAAGAAATAAAGGGGGGAACCCAAACCTAGTTTGCCAAAAAGAAATTTCAGGTTTAAAACCCAACGTCATCAGGGGGTTAATTTATGGGTAACACCCCCTTTAAATTGCGGGTGGGAGGTGTTTTAGTTTCAATCCTTTTTAAAGGTGATTCAAACACCCCAAAAACACCAACACCCACACAAACCACACACAACACACCCCCACTGCACGCGCGGGGCGCAGAGAGAGAGAGAGAGAGAAGAAGAGGAAAAGGAGTGGGGAGAAGAGACAGCCGACCGAGAGAGGGGGACCGACAGACGGGCAAAACGACAGAGAAAAGGAGAGGACAGAAAAACGAGGGGAGGAGAGAGAGGAGAGCCCGAGAGAGAAGGGGAGAAGAGAGAGAGCGGGAAACCTCCCTAAAGGGTTTTTCTGTTCCCTTTTGGGGTACACCCGGGCCCCTCACTTCGAAAGGAGTCCCCGGAAAATGTGACTGTATGTTTTTTTTTGTGCAGTGCACGTTTTTTTAATTAAACAGTTCCCCAAAAGGGGAAAATCCGTTACGAAATTTTGTTATTTTTATTTGATGCTTTTTTTAAATACATGGTATTTTTTTAAATGCCGATTTTGTCGATCTTTTTCTTTAAAAGGAAAACAACTCTTTTTATTTTTAAAATTTTTGATTTGTTTGGGAAAAGCTTAAAATATGGGGGAAAATTTTGTGAGGGTGGGTTGGGGGGGGGAGGTGCGGTTTTTCGGGTTGCGAATGGAGGGGTAGGTTGAAAGGAAAATTGTGAACAATTTTCTCTCTCTCCCCTCTCCCCTCTCTCTTTCTCTCTTTACACCCCCCCCACACCCACCCACCCACCCCCACACACACCCCACAACACAAACCCACACCCCACACACACCACACACAACACACACAAAACCCAAAAAAAAGGCCCAATTTAGTTTTTTTTTATAGGTAAGGTACCCTTTTTTGGGCCAAAGAAAGGTTGTTTTTTTGGTCGAGGTTTTTTTCAGTTTGTTGGTCAAAAGCCGGGTAGATGTCGGGTTTGGTTCCGAAAGAACTTTCGGCGCTTTGCCCTTTTCTCTCCCGTCCTCCATACAAATTTGTCCTCCCCACCCCGTTTCCCCACCCCCCAAACCCCTTTTCTACCACGTTTTTCCCCTTTCCCTCTTAAAATTTATTTCTTTAAAGGCCCCACCCCTCTATACAAAAAAACCACCCCCCCCTTTTTTAAACCCCCCCACCCTTTCCAATTAAAACCCCTTTCCCCCAAAAATAAAAGCACCCCCCCCCCCCCAATTTCCCCTCCCTATTCCCTTCATGGGGTCCCACATCCTCTACTTATGAACCCACCTTTTTTAAATCTTGACTCACTCATGTTATTTAAACCCAAAATTTACAACTTTATATTTGTCCACCTTCTCTACATAAGATTTCATTTGAGTTCCCTAAGAAAATTAAACTTCTTATATTGCTCCCCCTTTTCCTAGATTCATTAAATTTTAAAAACCTAAGCCCAGTCCCATTTTTTTTTTGCCCACCCATTTCCCTTGTTTCACTCATGCTCTCTACGCCCCTTTACCCCCTTTTTATTTCCCCAACCCTCTCCCTATGACTAGTTGGGTTTTAAAGGGCCTAGAATTTTTACATATGCCCCCTTTAAAAACCTAGACCCCTTTCTGTTCCCAAGCCCGTCCCTTTCCCTGTCCCGACCCCTTGCCTATAAAATTTTCTTTTATTGCAAAGGCCCATTAGCATCATACTTTAACCCGGGCCCTTTTTACTGTCAAACCTAAGACTGGTACCTCTCTATTTTGGGTTTTTACACATGTCCCCCCTCTTTCCCTTACGTTTCATAAATGCCCACAAATAAAACCCAAAACTCCTTATATATGCCCCCATCCTCCTTGACTCACTGTTTTTTCCCCCGGCCCCAAAAACCATTTCTTTTAGTACCCCCCCTTTTCCCCCCCTACAGCCCTTCGAATGAGAAAAAAAACCCGAGGTTCCGAGTGTGAATGCTGAAAAACTCTTGCCCCAAAAGTAAACCCCCTCCAATTTTCGGAAAAAGAAAGGGCCCATTTTGGGCCTTTGGGTATGGATAAGTTAAACCTTGAAAAGACCCTGCGGGGAAATTGAAAAAAATTTGAAAGGAAAAGTAAGGAAATTGGGAAGATATTGAAGAAAATTGTGGATCCCCCGGGAAAAGATAAATTTAAGGCCAGCTGGAGCTTCAGCGGAACTACCCAGGTGGGCGGGGCCCGTTGTTTTAACAAAAGTTTTGTTTGGGAAAAGCGCTTAGAGTTGGTTCTAGGGAAAATAGGCGTATATAAGTATTCATTTTTTTATTATTATATTTACCCCCCTCTCACCTATCCCCGCCCCCATGCCCCAAAACCCCACTGGCTAAGACCAAACCCTTCAAGACACCCCCTTCCCCTGTCTATGCCCCCCCTTTTCTGTCTAGACCCCCCTTTTCTGTCTTGACCCCCCTTTTTGGGTCATGCCCCTCCCCCCCCTGTCTAAAACCCTCCCCCCCTGTCTTTGACCCCCCCTTTTTGTTATGACCCCCCCTTTTCTCCCTTGACCCCCCCCTTCCTGTCTAGACCTCCCATTCCTTCTATGCCCCCCCCTTTCGTCTATGCCCCCCTTTCCCCTGTCTAGACCCTCCCCCCCCTTTTTTGACCCCCCATTCCCCTGTCTAGCCCCCCCTTTTTCCCTAGACCCCCCCTTTTAACAAACCCCACCCCCTTAAAAAATTGACCTAAGCCCCCCCCCTATTTACTTACGCAACTCCCCATTTTAAGACGCGTCTTTTCGCCAATCCTTTCTTCACCTTCGACTCACCCCCATATTCTGCCTTTGAGCTTTCCCATTCTCCCAACTTCCATTTTCTCCTTCTATCACCCCACCCCCTCTTATCATTACAAGCCCCTTTTTACCCGCCCTTTTCTCATATCTACTACCCAAAAACCTAGAACCGGGCCCCTTTTACAAAAAGGCCATATTTTTACCTTGATTATGAACTACCCATGGCACACCTTTTTTGCCAGTGATCACCCATTTTACCCCGATTTTGAAAACCCCCCGAATGCCCCTTTTACAATGGCCCTACCCCCTTATTAATGACCCATCCCCTTTACACCCCATGTTCCTCCCTCATACTCGACCAACCTTTGACCCATCATTTGTACTTAGACCCCCCTGTTTGTGAACGGGCCATCCCCTTCTGTTTTTGACCTACTTTTTTAACTATGTTTCCCCGTCTCCCCACCCCCCCTACCTTTGGCCCCCCCGTGTCTTTTCATTATACCCCACCCCCCTTTTTCATGTTCTAACCCCTACGTGGTCCTCTTTCTGACCTGGGTCACCCTTACTTTGACCCCCCCTCCCTACCTTTTCAATTTTCTTTTTTTTATCAAGGCGGGTGCGTGCGGGGCTGGTCAATTTCGCCACGCCCCACTGTAAGATTGAGACCACATGCGCCAATTTAAAGTGATTGTAAAGAATTAATGACAAAGCGAGATTTTTGAAGAGGTTCTTGTGGCCACGCTTAGCAGATGTTACTCAGATTAGCCCAAAAGCGCTGGTCAACCCTTGATCCGTCCCAACTTGGTTGTGCTGTTTTTTATTGAGGTGCGTGTGTGTGGGAGTGTCCACCCCCCTACCAGCTCATACCCCTCGACCCGTGATCATCCCGTTTAGAGGGCCTTTTCCCGCTACCCTTGACTCAACCCCTCTTCCCATATTTTCCAACTCTACCCATTCATACCTGTGGTCGCCCCTTCCCCATAACCCCCCCCCTTTTTTACCAGTGGCCCCTTTCCACTGTACCCTATCCGCCCTTTTTCTGCAATTTTACACCCAGACCCCTTACCCCCCGTACCCCCTAACGCTCTTTTTAACATTGGATTAACAATATACTTCCCTATATGGGCAAGTCCCCCTCTCTATGTCTCTTTTCGGAAATTTTAAATTGAAAACTTTTTTAGTTCTGCCGTCCCTTTAACGGGCAGACAAAAAATTTTGTTAAATTTTATTTAAAAACCAAGTTTATGATTTTAATTACACATTTTCCCAAAAAAAAATAAAAACGGGGGGTTTTAAAAAAAAAAGGGGGGGGGGAAAAAAGGGGGGGAAAAAAAAAAAAAAAAAAAAAAAAAATTACAAAAAACCAGCCCCCCCCCCAAAACCTAACAACAAAAGGGGAAAAATTAAACTGACCCAAAAAACCACATTTTAAAAAGCAAAAAAAATTTATTTCGCGATTCCCGGGGGGTAAGAAAGTTTTCTGAAACCATTTTAAGTATTGCTCAATTTTCAGTTTTTCAAACAAAGTATTTAAGCTTTTTCATACTTTGTCGTTTTAAGACTTAACAAAAATTGCACGAAAGGTGACAATTTATTACTGCGCATGGAAAACTCAATAATGAAAAAATGCTCTGTCCCCGAAAGAAAAAACGTGTATGTGTCATTTCTTCATGTTTTACATTTTACTTAAAAAAACTGCAAGCACTTCAAAAAAAGCATTTTTAAAGTTTTTCGCCCCTTTTTTTTGGGGGTGGTAACATATTTTGAATTTATTACGACAAAAAATAAAAAATTTAAAAAAGGGGGGGCAAATAAAAAAAAAATGTTGTTCATTGAAAGATTATCGAAGAAAGATTAGGGAAAAAAGAGAAAGAGAGGCGCCATGGGGA
>JAMYXO010003380.1:0-20350 GCA_033310375.1 Conus canariensis | reverse complement strand
TGCGAACTGATATATGTTCTTTATGGTTGGCTCAGCAGTGTAGTGGTGCTAACTAAAGTGATGTTACTATCATTATGAAAGCTGCTGTTATAAAAAAAAAAAAAAGACAGCATATTTCCTGAGAGATAACTGCATAGATGGTTCATCTCCCTGTTTTTACACCATGATGTCATCAGCCACCACCACCGCCACACCCACCACCACCAGCCTACTGAGGCCTGCCAGCAAGCCGACAGGATCGTCGACAACAACATCCGCTGGGGGAGGGGAGAAGAAGCGACCTGTGGCACGCAAGAGCACGGCCGGCGGTAACTCCGAGTTCCGACCAGGCAAGGGGCCACGCTCATTGATCGCAGAAGAAAGTTTCCCTGGCACCCTTGAAGGTTGGGAACCCCCCTGGCTGAAGATGAATCGTCGACAGAGCAACCCCCAGAAAAGAACACAGAGTACAGGTAAGGATGATTAAAGTAATGTGGTCAGCAAACACATGCAGTGTAGTTGGTGATAATGATATTGCTGTGATAAGCAAGAGAAAATGAGCAGGTGAGATTAATTACAGCGATGCGGGCAGCAAATACACATTGCAGGTGAAAATAATTGTATAATGATGTGGCCAGCAGAAAATCTTCTGTGCAAATGAGATGAATTACACATGCAGTGTGGTTGATGATAAGGATAATGATGTGACAAGCAAGAGAAAAAGAGCCGGTGAGGATAATTACAGTGACGCAGGCAGTAAACACACTGTGCCGGTGAAATGATTGTATAATGATGTGGCCAGCAGAAAAACGTGTTGGTGAGATGAAGTGTGATGTGTCCCGCAGACACACTGTATGGGTGAAGATGGCTATTATTTGGCCAGCAGAAGAGAAGTGGGATTGGATTATGCTGAAGGTATGTGGGATTGAATGGCATAGCTGTATGTGGGGTTGAATCATTCTGCCCATATGTAGTAATGAGTCGTCATGCTGGTATGTAGTATTGCATCATGCACACAAGTAGGATTGAATTATGCTGCTGGTATGTAGGCTGGAATCATAGTGCTGGTATATAGGATTGAATGATAGTGCTAGGATTGAATCACAGTGCTAGTATGTAGGATTGAATCATACTGCTGGTACGCAAGATTGAATCAAGCTACAGGTATTTAGGCGTGAATCAAACTAGTGGTATGCAGGATGGAATCATATTTCTGATATATGAAATTGACTGACGCTGCTAGTATGTAGAATTGACTCATGCAGGACTGAATCATGCTGGTAGTCTCTAGAATGGACTTACCTTGCTGGTACATAAGGACTGAATCATTATGCTGGTGTGCAGGATTGAATAATGGTGCCGGTATAGGGAACTATTGGTGTTAGGTAGGACTAAATCAAATCGCTAGTGTGTAAGATTGACTTATAATTCAGATATGTGGAATAATGTCGCTGGAATGTAGGACTGAACAGTACTGCAGTATGTAGGTTTGAATCATACTGCAGGTATGTAGGTTTGAATCATACTGCTGGTATGTAGGTTTGAATCATACTGCAGGTATGTAGGTTTGAATCATACTGCTGGTATGTGGGATTGAATCATACTGCTGGTATGTAGGTTTGAATCATACTGCTGGTATGTGGGATTGAATCATACTGCTGGTATGTAGGTTTGAATCATACTGCAGGTATGTAGGTTTGAATCATACTGCTGGTATGTAGGTTTGAATCATACTGCTGGTATGTAGGTTTGAATCATACTGCAGGTATGTGGGATTGAATTATAGTGCTGGTATGTAGGTTTGAATCATACTGCTGGTATGTAGGTTTGAATCATACTGCAGGTATGTGGGATTGAATTATAGTGCTGGTATGTAGGTTTGAATCATACTGCTGGTATGTAGGTTTGAATCATACTGCTGGTATGTGGGATTGAATTATAGTGCTGGTATGTAGGTTTGAATCATACTGCTGGTATGTAGGTTTGAATCATACTGCAGGTATGTGGGATTGAATTATAGTGCTGGTATGTAGGTTTGAATCATACTGCTGGTATGTAGGTTTGAATCATACTGCAGGTATGTGGGATTGAATTATAGTGCTGGTATGTAGGTTTGAATCATACTGCTGGTATGTGGGATTGAATCATACTGCTGGTATGTGGGATTGAATTATAGTGCTGGTATGTAGGTTTGAATCATACTGCTGGTATGTGGGATTGAATTATAGTGCTGGTATGTAGGATTGAATCATACTGCTGGTATGTGGGATTGAATTATAGTGCTGGTATGTAGGTTTGAATCATACTGCTGGTATGTATGTTTGAATCATAGTGCTGGTATGTGGGATTGAATTATAGTGCTGGTATGTGGGATTGAATTATAGTGCTGGTATGTAGGTTTGAATCATACTACTGGTATGTATGTTTGAATCATAGTGCTGGTATGTGGGATTGAATTATAGTGCTGGTATGTGGGATTGAATTATAGTGCTGGTATGTAGGTTTGAATCATACTGCTGGTATGTGGGATTGAATCATAGTACTGGTATGTAGGTTTGAATCATACTGCTGGTATGTAGGTTTGAATCATACTGCTGGTATGTGGGATTGAATCATACTGCAGGTATGTAGGTTTGAATCATACTGCTGGTATGTGGGATTGAATCATACTGCTGGTATGTGGGATTGAATCATACTGCAGGTATGTAGGATTTAATCATACTGCTGGTATGTGGGATTGAATCATACTGCAGGTATGTAGGATTGAATCATACTGCTGGTATGTGGGATTGAATCATACTGCTGGTATGTGGGATTGAATCATGCTGCTGGTATATAGACTTGAATTGTACTGCAGGTTTGGAGGATTGGGTCATGCTGCTGTTACGTAGGATTATATCACACTGCTGGTATATAGGACTGAATCATGCTGCTGTTATGTAGGATTGAATAATACTGTTTGTATGTAAGATTGAATCACACTGTGAGGTTTTAGGACTGAACCATGCTTCAAAACTTGAAATGAGAGAGAGAGAGCAAGAAAGAGAGAGGGAAAGAGAGAGAGAGCTCAGAACTCAGAAAACTTTTATTCGATCAAGTTTGAGGTTTTAGGCAAAGCTTATTCTTCCAGTTCTTCCGATCTGCCCTAGAGAGAGAGAGAGAGAGAGAGAGAGAGAGAGATTGAGATTGAGATTCTATGTGTTCAAAAAACTACACCTTATTAGTTAAGAACAAGTCCACAAATTATTATGTCTGATGTCCCAAACAGAAATAGTTGAAGCTGTGGTGTCCGTGTATGTTGTATGTGTGTGTGTGTGTGTGTGTGTGTGTGCAGAGAGCAAAGGGTTTGAAGCCAGCAGCATCAGCAGCAACAAGCAGGGCCGAGACATGGCCAGCGTTCTGCAGGAGAGACTGGCGTCTGCTGTCGACATGAACGAGTGTGGTCGGTACATTGGGGCTGGATGGACCCAATCCTTTGATCCATAATAGAAAAGAGAGAGGGGAGAGAACAAAATCTTGTTACATGTCTGTGGATGCAAGGTCAGGACAATTTCTTTTCACAAAAATAAAGACTTTCTTACTCATCTGTCAAGACAAATGCCATGAAAATATTATGGTAACCAAAGGTACTAGGTTAAGGGGGCTTCCTGTGCTATTGTGAAATGAAATGGGCAGGACTTATAGGATTGATGGTGATAGTACTCTCACAATATGTATGTTAACCCCCCACCCCAAAAGTGATGGGGATACATTTTGTTGGAATATGTTGATGGTGCTAGCACTATATGTTTATTGTGCATTTCAAAACTAAAAGTGAAAAAGGCAAGCTGTGTTGGAGTGTGTTAGTGATACAGGAATGACATGTGCATAGATCATATATTACAAAACAAAAGAAGGAACGGGTGAGATTGGTTTGAATGTGGTGAATGTGATCACGAAACAGGGTGAAAGGGCAGGTTTGCAGGTTTTGCTGAAATGGATTGATAATTCAGACATGACACATTATTTATCTATTACAAAACAAAGAGTGAAAGGTGCAGGATTTTTTTTAGGATGCTAACCTGATGTATCATTTTGACAGTGGATGATCGAGAGGCGCTGGGAGAAAGAATGGACACGCTCATTGACACCAAGGGCAAGGAACGGAAGAAATTTGGTGAGTCCACAGCTCTGTTTTCTGTCCTGATTTTGCTCATTGAAACTCAGCTGTAATGGCCAGTTGCTTCTTTTTCTTTTTTTTACCTGCACATGGTTCAGTTAAAGATTAGGGAGAAAATTAATGACAAAAAATATGAAATAGGCTCTGTATAGTTTGCTTAGCTATAATGATTAAAACTTGAACTGGAACCTAATTTTATATTCAGCATTATTTGTACATTGTCACAATAATTTTCTTGATGTTTCTAATGTCTGTATATTGTTTTCATTTTTCTCCTGATCTGTATATGTTTGTCTCCTCAGTGATGGAATTTAGGAAGCCCAGTGGTCATAATTTCACTGAACAAGTTGTTTGTTTATTACTGCAGTAGCCACCACTCATGGCAGACAGTCTGTGAAAAATTGTTTATTTGTGTTGGATTGCAATAATACATACACTGAGTGAACATACTGAGCAGTGCAAGAAGGGTGGTCAGTTTGTGTTGTATTGCAGTGGCTCACACATGCAGTGGACAGTATGTGAAGGATGGTCAGTTTGTGTTGTATTGCAGAGGCTCACACATGCAGTGGACAGTATGTGAAGGATGGTCAGTTTGTGTTGTATTGCAGTGGCTCACACATGCAGTGAACAGTGTGTGAAGGATGGTCAGTTTGTGTTGTATTGCAGTGGCTCACACATGCTGTGGACAGTGTGTGAAGGATGGTCAGTTTGTGTTGTATTGCAGTGGCTCACACATGCTGTGGACAGTATGTGAAGGATGGTCAGTTTGTGTTGTATTGCAGTGGCTCACACATGCAGTGGACAGTATGTGAAGGATGGTCTGTGTTGTATTGCAGTGGCTCACACATGCAGTGGACAGTATGTGAAGGATGGTATGTGTTGTATTGCAGTGGCTCACACATGCAGTGGACAGTGTGTGAAGGATGGTCTGTGTTGTATTGCAGTGGTTCACACATGCAGTGGACAGTATGTGAAGGATGGTCAGTTTGTGTTGTATTGCAGTGGCTCACACATGCAGTGGACAGTATGTGAAGGATGGTCAGTTTGTGTTGTATTGCAGTGGCTCACACATGCTGTGGACAGTATGTGAAGGATGGTCAGTTTGTGTTGTATTGCAGTGGCTCACACATGCAGTGGACAGTATGTGAAGGATGGTATGTGTTGTATTGCAGTGGCTCACACATGCAGTGGACAGTGTGTGAAGGATGGTCTGTGTTGTATTGCAGAGGCTCACACATGCAGTGGACAGTATGTGAAGGATGGTCAGTTTGTGTTGTATTGCAGTGGCTCACACATGCTGTGGACAGTGTGTGAAGGATGGTCTGTGTTGTATTGCAGAGGCTCACACATGCTGTGGACAGTATGTGAAGGATGGTCAGTTTGTGTTGTATTGCAGTGGCTCACACATGCTGTGGACAGTGTGTGAAGGGTGGTCAGTTTGTGTTGTATTGCAGTGGCTCACACATGCTGTGGACAGTGTGTGAAGGGTGGTCTATGTTGTATTGCAGTGGCTCACACATACAGTGGACAGTGCGTGAAGGATGGTCTGTGTTGTATTGCAGTGGCTCACACATGCAGTGGACAGTATGTGAAGGATGGTCAGTTTGTGTTGTATTGCAGTGGTTCACACATGCTGTGGACAGTATGTGAAGGATGGTCAGTTTGTGTTGTATTGCAGTGGCTCAAACATGCAGTGGACAGTATGTGAAGGATGGTCAGTTTGTGTTGTATTGCAGTGGCTCACACATGCGGTGGACAGTGTATGAAGGGTGGTCTATGTTGTATTGGAGTAGCTCACACATGCTGTGGACAGTGTGTGAAGGGTGGTCTGTGTTGTATTGCAGTGGCTCACACATGCTGTGGACAGTGTTTGAAGGGTGGTCTATGTTGTATTGGAGTAGCTCACACATGCTGTGGACAGTGTGTGAAGGGTGGTCTGTGTTGTATTGCAGTAGCTCACACATGCTGTGGACAGTGTGTGAAGGGTGGTCTGTGTTGTATTGCAGTAGCTCACACATGCTGTGTACAGTGTGTGAAGGATGGGTCTGTGTTGTATTGCAGTAGCTCACACATGCTGTGGACAGTATGTCAAGGGTGGTCTGTGATGTATTGCAGTGGCTCACACATGCTGTGGACAGTGTATGAAGGGTGGTCTGTTAGTGTTGTATTGCAGTGGCTCACATATGCAGTGGACAGTGCGTGAAGGATGGTATGTGTTGTATTGCAGTGGCTCACACATTCTGTGGACAGTGCGTGAAGGATGGTCTGTGTTGTATTGCAGTGGCTCACACATGCAGTGGACAGTATGTGAAGGGTGGTCTGTGTTGTATTGCAGTGACTCACACATGCTGTGGACAGTATGTGAAAGGTGGTCTGTGTTGTATTGCAGTAGCTCACACATGCAGTGAACAGTGTGTGAAGGATGGTCTGTGTTGTATTGCAGTGGCTCACACATGCTGTGGACAGTATGTGAAGGATGGTCTGTTAGTGTTGTATTGCAGTGGCTCACACATGCTGTGGTCAGTATGTGAAAGGTGGTCTGTGTTGTATTGCAGTAGCTCACACATGCAGTGAACAGTGTGTGAAGGGTGGTCTGTGTAGTATGCAGTGGCTCACACATGCAGTGAACAGTGTGTGAAGGATGGTCTGTGTTGTATTGCAATAGCTCACACATGCAGTGGACAGTGCGTGAAGGGTGGTCTGTGTTGTATTGCAGTGGCTCACACATGCTGTGGACAGTGTATGAAGGATGGTCTGTTTGTGTTGTATTGCACCAGGATGAGAACAGCTCCGCCATTCTCCACCGTTCCGCCATCTTTAAAAAAAATCGCCGTTTGAAAAAAATCTCCGCCGAAAAAAAAAAAAAAGCTATCGCGATTTTTTTGCTCCCAATCTCGGCGAGACGCCTCCGGCGAGATTACTCTAGGCTTATACCCAAATGGGCTGGTTTTTACTTGGTTGACTCGGCCAACCACTGCACATCCGCTTACAGCGCCGATCGACCGAGTGTCATCTGTGATTCATGGCGTCAAACGAAATCCAAAAAAAAAAGAAAAAATATCCCAACCGTTGGATAGAAAACTGGCTCGAGGAAGAGGTGTGTGGGAGTAGAGTTGGAGATAGCATATGCAAAAGCAGTGAAGAGCAGGCGTTATGTGTAGCTTGCAACAAGAAAATCAGCTTCGGAAGTCGTGGCTTCATTACAATTGCTGACCACATGAAACGCCCGGTTCACAGGCAGCGTGTCGCTGCATTGAAGAACAATTCAACTTTGGAAGGTAAGCTGTTGGTGATTTTGCTCTCTTCTTTGTAATATTTTATCATTCATTTGCAATGGTCAAACTATCTCAGTTAGCTGAAACATTCATCTTTTGACTTTATGTTGTGAAACAAAACCTAGACGTCTAGTTACTAATAATAGAACCAGGGCCAAGGACAGGTAATTTTCAGAAAAACCCATTTCTTACGTAAATTGACCAGAGACAAACGCAGAGAGCCCTGTATTAAATCCATTTGCATGTTTGACAAAAAAACCAAAAAAAAGATAAAATTTAGTTCAATTTAGATAAGGGCTAGAAACATATTTTGATGGTTTTAAATGTAGATTTTTCTTGTTTATATATAAAAAAAAATGCTTCAGCTTCAGGGGGTGCTGCCCCTTGACCCCCGCAGGGGCGTTGCCCCTTGACCCGACTGGGGGCTCTGCCCCCAGACCCCCAACAGAAAAATCTCCTCTGCTTTTTAAAAATCTGTTCTCATCCCTGATTGCAGTGGCTCACACATGCGGTGGACAGTGTGTGAAGGATGGTCTGTGTTGTATTGCAGTGGTTCACACATGAGGTGGACAGTGTGTGAAGGATGGTCTGTGTTGTATTGCAGAAGCTCACACATGCTGTGGACAGTGTGTGAAGGGTGGTCTGTGTTGTATTGCAGTGGCTCACACATGCTGTGGACAGTGTGTGAAGGGTGGTCTGTGTTGTATTGCAGTGGTTCACACATGCTGTGGACAATGCGTGAAAGATTGTCTGTGTTGTATTGCAGTGGCTCACACATGCTGTGGACAGTGTGTGAAGGGTGGTCTGTCTTGTATTGCAGTGATTCACCCATGCTGTGGACAGTGCGTGAAGGATTGTCTGTGTTGTATTGCAGTGGCTCACACATGCGGTGGACAGTGCGTGAAGGATGGTGAGGAGGACGTGGACAAACACATCGGCAAAAACCCTCTGCTGTTTCCTCTGCTCTGTGGCTGGGAGAGGTAGGCTGCACTGAATCCCATAACGCTGTTAAGTATGTTGGTAATGGCCATGTAAGAAGACCCAGAGGCCTTGCTGAAACAGTCGTCCAGGGAACTGTTGAAGGAGGGGGATGTGGGGGAAGACAGGGGCAAAAAATGGACTGACGACTCAGCAGAATGGGCAGGGAAGATATGGGCAGAGACCCTGGCCTTGGCATGCAGCCAACAGAACTGGAGCAACCTGGGGAACTGTTCCTAAGTGTGGGACCCCAGTGACTCCTAGCAGAGGTGAGGGAGAAGAAGGAGACACTGAGAATACAGTTTATATGACGTGCAGACAGTATGTGACAAGATGGGGATTATCTGATTGTGCTGAAATGAGAACCATATCAAGATGATCCTCATTTTGCTGCCAGAATGTGTCAAAGTAAGGACAGTTATCTGAATGTGCAAACAGAAAGGGACAAGAGATGGATGATCCTCTCATTGTGCAGACTAGTTGTGATGAGAGATTGATGCTCTGACTGGGCAGACAAATGCGGTACAATAGGGGTGATCCTGTCGCTGTGCAGAAATAATGGAAAAATAGAGATAATGCTCTTGATTGTGCAGATAGAGTGTGACAAACTAGAGATGGTCTTATTGTGCAGACAAATCTGCAAGATGAGGCCAGGGGGCAACAGATAGAGTGTGACAAACTAGAGATGGTCTTCTTATTGTGCAGACAAATCTGCAAGATGAGGCCAGGGGGCAAGAGGTCTGTCATATACCGTGCACCATGTGGACGGCGTCTGCGTAGCATGGAGGAACTAGATGACTTTCTGTACATCACTGACTCTCAGCTGTACATTGACTACTTCTGCTATGACCCCTGGTTGCACGTGCACACAGAGTTCGTACCTGTCAAGGTAAGTTGCTGTCATCTATGCATGGATCACTTCTGCTGTTATGTGCATCTTCTTCCCTACATACACTTTATATCAGTCTAGGTTAATTATGAGCATACTGTTACGTACTGCATACTTAGTGCACAGTTCATACCACGTGCTTGTACTAGCCAGGGTAAGTTATGGGTACATTGTTACATAGAACAACAGTTCACACCATGTGCACACACAGTTTGTGTTGGTTGAAGTAAGTTATGGGTATGCTAGGATTGTATTACTGATCGTTTCCAAATATTTGTCAGTATTTGAACAGTTCAGTGAACTTATATTACTTCCCACCTTCTGTGTATTTTCTCATACATAATGACAAAATAAACAGCCCTTGGTGTGTGTGTGTGTTTGTGTGTATTATCAGGACTCAGATGTTGACATGCTATCATTACAGACATTCTGTGACATCAAGGATCTGTCATATGGCAAAGAGAGGGTTCCCATATCGTGTGTCAATGCCATTGATCGTCAATACCCTGATTATGTGGAGTACTCCAGCTTCAGGATTCCTGCCAAAGGCGTCAAGATTCCCCTGGATGACGAGTTCCTACAGTGCTGTGACTGCACTGATAACTGCAAGGTGAGTATAGGGTCATGGTTTTCAGGACTTAGTGGTTCAGTCAGTTCATGTTTGATTTCTACACACACACACACACACACACACACACGACCCCAAGTGATATGGCAGATAGGGATAACCAATCCAGGGGGACGGGGATCTAACGCTTTACCTGACACTGCCAGAATGATTAAATGTTCAGAGCGACATTGCCAGTTTTTTTTATATCGGAATCCTGCTAGAGTCAAACTGGAACCCTGCATGTGAAGCCAGTGCCTTACCACTGGGCCGACCAATCATCTAAAGGTTTCATGAGATTACTCTTGGGTATTTATTCTTCTTTGTTTAAGTAGAACTGGCTTGTGTCTTGCGTGTGTGAACAAGAGGGAGATAATATGTGCTGTGTCTTCCTTCGAGGACGTGAAATGTACTGCAAGTTCTTTCCACTCCATACCCTGTAAGATTCTCGAATTACTCATATTTGTACAGATCAGTCTGGATGTCTGTTTTCTTCATCTACTGCCTGTCATATTATAATGTTAATGTGTATGGACTAACAGTTTGGCTGTTGAAGTGATTTTTTAAGAAGACTGACCGAAGCATTCTTTTCAATATATTGACTAGCTTTAAATAGACTGACCAAAGCCTTGTTTCCAAGACATTGACTAGCTTTAAGTAGACTGACCAAGGCATAGTTTTCAAGACATTGACTACTTTAAGAAGACTGACCAAAGCATTGTTTTCAAGACATTGACTAGCTTTAAGTAGACTGACCAAGGCATAGTTTTCAAGACATTGACTACTTTAAGAAGACTGACCAAAGCATTGTTTTCAAGACATTGACTAGCTTTAAGTAGACTGACCGAGGCATTGTTTTCAAGATGTTGACTAGCTTTAAATAGACTGACCAAAGCATTGTTTCAAGATATTGACCAGCTTTAAGTAGACTGACCAAAGCATTGTTTCAAGATATTGACCAGCTTTAAGTAGACTGACCAAAGCATTGTTTTCAAGATATTGACCAGCTTTAAGTAGACTGACCAAAGCATTGTTTTCAAGATATTGATCAGCTTTAAGAAGATGGCCAAAGCATTGTTTTCAAGACATTGACCACTTTAAGAAGACTGACCAAGTCCTTGTTTTTTTAAGGACCGGTCCAAGTGTGCGTGCCAGCAGCTGACAATGGAGAACACGACGTGGATCGGAGAGAGGGACCCCAGTGCTGGGTACCACCACCGACGTCTGAAGGAACCCATCTTCACTGGGTAATATGTCCTGACCCCTTTTCTGTTTATTGATGGAAGTTTGAACAACTGAGAAAGCATGGCCTTTTCTGTTTATTGATGGAAGTTTGAAAAACTGAGAAAGCATGGTCTTTTTTGTTTGTTGATGGAAGTTTGAAAAACTGAGAAAGTGTGGTCTTTTCTGTTTGTTGATGGAAGTTTGAAAAACTGAGAAAACATGGTCTTTTTTGTTTATTGATGGAAGTTTGAACAACTGAGAAAACATGGCCTTTTCTGTTATTGATGGAAGTTTAACAACTGAAAAAACATGGCCTTTTCACAAGGTGATACCCCTCTCCCACTTTTTGTTTCTTAATGGTAGTTTGTTTCAGTTCCATCAAGGAGGCATCACTGTGTTCGGACTAATCCATATACACTACACCACATCCGCTAAGTTTTGAGACCACACTACGCGTGATTTTGAGCTGATGGATAAATGAATTGATAACTAAAATGAGAGATTTTAAGAAGAGGTTCTCGTGGCTATGACGTAGCAGATGTCTGACCTACGCATTAGCCCAATGCGCTGGTCAGACCTTGAGTGCCTACCTAACATTAGTTGTGCCTTTTTTATCATTGAATATGTGCATAGTGAATGTACACGTGTGTGTATGGATGTGTGAGCACGGGTGAGCGTGTGTGCATGTTTGTGTATGCATGAGTGTGTGTGTGTGCGTGCATGTGTGTGTGCTCGCTTGTGTGTGTATGTGTGCATGCACATGTGTGTGTGCGCACACGTGTGTGTGTGTGTGTGCATGTGTGTTAACCTATGAATTAATAACTAAGATGAGAGAATGTAAGAAGAGGGTCTCAAGACTACAACTTACAGATGTCTGACTTGCGCATTAGCCCAACATGCTGGCCAGACCTTGAAAAATGTTATGTTGTTCAGTATATGTATATTTTTAGGCTATAACATGTCATTTTTTTGTATTCATCTTTCAAGTTGACAATGTTGTCATATCACCAGGGAGATGACAGTGTTGTCATGTCATTCAGTGTATATCACCAGGGAGGTGACAGTGTCATGTCATTTAGTGTATGTCACCAGGGAGGTGACAGTGTCATGTCATTCAGTGTATGTCACCATGGAGGTGATAGTGTTGTTATGTCATTCAGTATATATCTGCAGGGAGGTGAAAATGATGTCATTCAGTGTATGTCACCAGGGAGGTGACAATGTTGTCATGTCATTCAGTGTATGTCACCAGGGAGGTGACAATGTTGTCACATCATTCACTGTATGTCACCAGGGAGGTGACAATGTTGTCACGTCATTCACTGTATGTCACCAGGGAGGTGAAAATGATGTCATTCAGTGTATGTCACCAGGGAGGTGACAATGTTGTCACGTCATTCAGTGTATGTCGCCAGGGAGGAGACAGTGTTGTCACGTCATTCAGTGTATGTCACCAGGGAGGTGACAGTGTTGTCACGTCATTCAGTGTATGTCACCAGGGAGATGAAAGGCCTCTCTTCTCATTCAGTGCATGTCACCAGGGAAGTGACAGTGCTGTCATGTCATTCAGTGTATGTCCCCAGGGAGGTGACAGTGTTGTCACGTCGTTCAGTGTATGTCACCGGGGAGGAGACAATGCTGTCTTGTCATTCAATAGTGTTGTCATGTTGTTCAGTGTATGTCACCAGTGAGGTGACAATGCTGTCTTGTCATTCAGTGTATGTCACCAGGAAGGTGGCAGTGTTGACATGTCATTTGGCGTCATATACTATACCATGTCAGACCATAGCAGAGTCTGACATGGTAAGTATATTAGCCAAACAGGGAGTATAACACAAACTCCCCATTTTGGCGTCATATACTATACCATGTCAGACCATAGCATTCAACGGCAGTTAGCCAGCTCTGTCAGGCCGAATTTTTCCGTGGCCAATGCAGTCATAAGACAGTCACGTGCAGTCACGTGATGTCACCCCACTTCCGGCCCCGGAAGAAGCCAGTGTCAACTTCGTATACGTCATTCATCTTCGGCCTGCCGTCAAAGCAAGATAAGTCTTGTGCTCTGTCTCGCCTATACTTGCCTTTGTGTTAACATTGCTGTGTTTTGTTTCTATACTTGATTCAGTTGTGGCTTGCACTAGACCCTGAGTTTTTTTGCCGTGTGAGGCTCTTGGTGGGAGCGTATTTATTAAAAGATTTGTCCCTTTTACCGGCACTCTCGCGACTTTGTTACTCGCGATCGTCGGCACCGCTCGCCGGTCGTGTTCCCCCACCATATTGCCGAGCCTCGGGTTCAGCACGCATTTTGTGCTGGTTCCGGCTTGCACTAGACCCTGAGTAATTTTGCCGTGTGAAGCTCTTGGTGGGAGCGTATTTATTAAAAGATTTGTCTCTTTTACCGGCACTCTCGGGAGCGTATTTATTAAAAGATTTGTCTCTTTTACCGGCACTCTCGCGACTTTGTTACTCGCGATCGTCGGCACCGCTCGCCGGTCGTGTTCCCCCACCATATTGCCGAGCCTCGGGTTCAGCACGCATTTTGTGCTGGTTCCGCTTATTAAGGTTTAGTGCTCAATAACTATCACACCTGTACTCTTTACCCTTCACAGGTAGAACGTGTTCGAGTAAGGGTGCGTGACACTGATCTGCTTATTAAGATTTAGTGCCCAAGAACTATCACACCTATACACAGTGATACTCCACGTGTAGAGATTGCTATTAATAGCCATACCAGTCACACGACCGGTGGCGTGTACGGGTAGTTCGAGTTTTCAGTCGATCTCTCGAGCACTTTGCACGACACCACACGGACGATCGAGATTAATTGATTTTCTCGATCGGCCACCTTGTCTCCTCTTTGCGGTCGTGTGTTCCGGGTTTGCTCTATCCACCTGTGCCCAACATGGTGAAGGACACCGCCGGGTCGAGCCACTCCACTGCTCGGAGTTCGCTCAATTTCCCGGAGAACCCGCGGGTCGATTCCATCTCGGAGCAATCCGTTCGCACTGATGAACGTACGGTTCGGGTAGACAGAGACGACTTCTCCGCGGAAGGGACGCGTGATCTTTCCTCGTCTACCAAACCGACGGACGCACGACCGCGGCGTCCCAAGGCTGATAGGCAAGCGGCCACCATTTCAAAATGCCTTTCATTTGATCTGCCTGCAAAGTCTAAGGGCAAAGCTCCCCTCAAGGTGCTGCCCAGAAAGTCTAAGGGCAAGGCTCCCCTCAAGGGGCCCGGCCGAGCAAAGACTAGCCAACGGAATTCGCCCTCCCCCACCCCTTCTCCATCGGCCAGCTTGCCCTCTAGCCTACGGACTCGCTCGGAGACTTCTAACTATCATGCTGAGTCACGCGAATCTCGGCCCCCGGGGCACCTTGCCGAGCCGCGGACCAGCACGGGTGACGGATCTGGGATGGAATCACCATCCGTCACTCGCCTTGATGAGTCACGTATCTCTTTTTCCCCCCAAATTGATACGTGCACTCATAGCGCTCGGCCCCACCGGGCACAGGTGCAGCCAACACCTGAGCTCGAGGAGCGCTTCGACTCCGGAAGCAGCCTTATGGTCACCCCGACGCACGACCTCGGTGGTGTCCATAATCCTGGGCGTGCGGGCACGCCGCGCCATGGGCCCGGCCGTGCCCATGCACAAGGACGGTCGACCTACCCCGATCGAACGTCACCTTCTTCCCTAGGGGTATTGGACGTTGGGGAACCGACCTTTTCGGATCCCCATTTGGGCAACGTCCGCGGTCCCGCTCCTCCGGGGGGAGGATCTACCAGCGGGACCAAGGGTAACCTGACATATTCCTCCAGGGGGAGGAACACGGGACCGCATCCTGACCAATCCGCACTTTCGCGGGTTGGGGGCTCGACTTCCGCATCCTCCTCCATACCATTATGGCCCTCCCAGGCCCATTCCAAGGACGTGTATGGTGCAGTGCACGGACCTGGACGGGGACGACAGGCCACGGCCTCTCAAGACCCCCCCAACAGTGATTCAGGTTACCCGGGTCCCCGGGGACTTTCTGCCTACACCCCAGGGCCGCCACAGCCCGTTTACCTCCCCGGGGACCGGTGGCTCTATGCCCCCGAGAGAGACCAGTGGCTTAACGCCAACACCCAGCACGACCAGCTACATGGTCGAATGTGGCACCCGGCCTCACTTGCCTGGGTCGACCTTGGTCTCCCTCCTCGGGCGCCGTCCGATCGGCAGGACGATGTCCCGGCCGCCGATTATAGGGCCACCGGGGACACACTACAGGCACCCCTCGACTTACCTCCTGAAGACGGGTGCTATGAACCCTCTCAGGACCAGTACCTCCCTGAGGCGGACGATACGAGGAGCTAGCCCCCACCTCATTGTACGATGTCCGCACGATAGAACGGTGGCGACCAGACCTCGTTAGGAGGGAGGCCGCACCCGCTGACGAAGTTCTCTCCCTCTCCCAATTCGCCGGTCCCCCCCCGGCCCAGAGATCTAGACCAATCTACCCAAGAACCCCTCAGTCGCCTCCTTGTTTACGGACAATCCCGTGACCAGGGAGATGGGCATTTCCCAGTCGGACCGTCGGTTGATCCCCCACCTGCCCCCCCTACTTCCGGCACCATCTCCTTTAAGAACCTAAAGGAATGGGACCGAGTAGCCAGGATGGGCTTCCTCCACACCACGGCGGGACACACCTACTTGGACATGCCCCTTCAGCGAGCGGAGGCTCTATGGCCGGAGGACGATGGTGCCATCCCAGTACCGGGGGACTCGGGCTCTGAGGCGCACCAAGAGCCTGACCCTCGCTTGTTCAGCGATCCTTTCATGCGACACCTAGTTAACAGGATTTCGCATCACCTTTCGGCTGCGGCGGACAGCGCAGCCAGAAGCCACTTCAACTGCTTGTTGGTCGCGAGAGATGCCATGCTGGCGCGGACCTCTCTCTCCCCGACGCTTAAGGCAGCCCTGCGATGCATCCCGGGCCAGGACCAGTCGCTCTTTGGCGACTACTCGGCTGACGTCATAGCACAAGCAGTTGAGGAATGCAAGCAGGCTGTGTCCTTTGCGCCCAGGCCACCGCCACGCCCTGCTAGACCCCCACTTCGTTCCTTCCCCAGGCACAGACCCTATCCCAGACAATCGCCTTCCCGCACCGCACGGCCCGCCAAGCGACCTAATCTTCTCCCAAGGCCTAAGCCAAAACCCCATCAGCAAAATTTTCGGTTAGGCCAACAGTCACGCTCCCGGAGCTGACTAGGGAGACAGCCCGAGGGGGACTTAGATCAGGTAGCACCCCCCCTCGCCCTATCCCCCACCCACCAGCCCAGACCCTCGCCCCCCCTGGCGGGCAGCCTCTCCCGGCATGCCCACCAGTGGAGACGCATGCGCCTCACCCCTGGATAGTGGCGGTGCTACAGGAAGGGTTTCGCCTTCCTTGGGCCCACGAGCGTCCCCCCCCTCATGCTATCTCCCCCTCCCTCCCCCAACGAACCCTCCCCCGCCAAAGCAGAAGCTCTTCGCACGGAAGTCCAAGACCTCATCAAAAGAGGGGCCATCTCGGAGGTTTCCCACCCAAACCCCGGCTTCTACTCTCACCTCTTTGTGATCCCAAAAGCCTCGGGAGGATGGAGGCCCATTCTAGATCTTTCGCCCCTCAACAAGTTCCTCAGGCCCACCAAGTTCAAGATGGAGACCCCCACCCAGATCCGAGACTCCATCCATCATCGCGACTGGGCCACATCCATAGACCTGAAGGACGCCTATTTTCAGATCCTGATTCACCCGGCCCACAGACGATTCCTACGGTTCGTCTGGCAGACCCCGGAGAGGCCTGCACGCATAGTGGACCTCATCTCCTGCCTGTCACAGGCACCCCACACCTCGGCCAGAACCCTGTCCTCCCTCCTAGGAATGATGGAGTCCCTGTCTCCCCTCATTCCCCTGGGGCGGGTCCCCAAACGCCAACTTCAGAGGGAGTTCCGCCGACGTTTGTCACAGACCTCCGACCGCTGGGACCAGGTCATTCCCCTCGGACACTGGTTCATTTCGGCGACGGAGGAGCGGCTCACTCCAGCCACTCTCTCCACCGGGGTCCCCATCTCCCTCCCAACCCAACCCAACCACTGGAACTTTATACAGACGCCTCCAACTTGGGCTGGGGGGCCCACGTGGAGGACAGTCACGCCTCGGGGACTGGGAGCTGGAAGCGGTCAGGCTAGCCCTTCTCCAACTCCAGCACAAGGTCGCGCACCGACTTGTTCTCCTCCTCACGGACAATACGTCAGTAGCTTGCTATGTCAACAAAGGGGGAGGGTCCCGCTCCATAGGCCTCTCCCTCAGAACAGAGGCCCTCCTTCGCTGGTGTCGCGCAACCATTGGTTTGTGCCCATGATCGACCTGTTTGCCACCAGCTTCAACCATCACCTGCCCCTGTACGTCTCCCCCGTTCCAGATCCCCAGGCGGATGCAGTCGACGCACTATCCCTCCCCTGGACGGGCCTACTGACGTATGCCTTTCCCCCCTTCCCCATCCTACACAAGGTGATCAGGAAGGCAAGGCTGGAAAGACCCAGGCTGATCCTCGTAACGCCATGGTGGCCGACCCAGTCTTGGTTCCCGGACCTCAAGTCCCTCACCCACGTTCCCCCCCTCCGGCTCAGCCCTCGCTGGGACATGCTGAGACAACCCCGGTCAGGTCTTCCTCGCTCCAATCCCAAGATGCTTCGCCTACACGCGTGGCTTCTATGCCAGCCCAACTGCGAACATCTGCATCTACCCCCCACTCGGAGAGACCCCAGTCCGTCCTAGACACACTAGCCGGGGCAGGGGCCTCTCAGGGATTACGGGACTTCGCCTCGGCATCTCGCAGAGCCAGCACCGAATCCCTCTACAACTACCGTTGGGAGAGATGGATAACCTGGTGCTCAGATAACTCTGTTCCCCATGACTGCCCCTCCAACATCCAGATAGGAAATTTCCTCTCCCACCTATCCTCTTCCCTTAAGCTGTCGGCTGGCTCCATTCGGGGCTACAGATCAGCTATCTGCACCACCATTCGTCAACTGGGGGGCCCTTCTTTTGACAATGACTTCTCCTCAGAGAGGTGTCTAGAGGAGTTGCTCTACGGGAAGCTCAGTCCCCTAGGCGCATTCCCCTCTGGGACCTTTTTACGGTCCTCGATGCCCTCAGAAAACCCCCTTGAACCCATTGCTTCTATTCCTTTTGACCTCCTCTCCTTTAAGACCACCTTTCTCCTCGCCCTGGCCTCGGCCAGAAGACGAAGTGAGATTCACGCCCTCAGCGGTGACCCCACAGATATCGCCTTCCACAGGGACGGCTCAGTCTCTCTCAAGTTCCTTCCGGAGTTCTTGGCAAGAATCAGGAACCGGGCACCCCCTCTCCCTTCCTCGTCATCCGTTCCCTGACGGACATCTTGGGAAAGGGAGAAAAAGATGGAGACATGGACCTTTGCCCCTCCAGGTGTCTCAGGTACTACTGGGAACGCACACGCCCCAGGCGCTCCTCCCAGAGACGACTCCGTATCTCCCTCAACCCCAACAATACTAGAGATATCTCGGCGGGAACTATCTCCAGATGGCTCTCCAAGACGGTGAGATCTACCTACGCTCAGGCGTACAAGGATCTCCCTGTCCTATCACCCAGGGCCCACGAGGTCAGAGCACTGGCCACTTCCACAGCGTTCCAGTACTCTGTTCCCGTGCGCCACCTGCTGGAGGCAGCCTACTGGCGTTCGGAAAATCCCTTCATTAATTTTTACCTGAGGGATATCCGCATGACCAGAGCTGATGGGTCTAAGGGGATTTCCTTTGTGGCGACCAATGCAGCCATATCGGTCAACCCCAAGAACCATTAGGGCGCTCGCCCTCCTCCGATTCCTTTAAATTCTGCTATGGTCTGACATGGTATAGTATATGACGCCAAAATGGGGAGTTTGTGTTATACTCCCTGTTTGGCTAATATACTTACCATGTCAGACTCTAATTCCCTCCCTACCTTCCCCTCTGGCGCCAAGGTTCTCGGGGTTACCATACACACAGGCCTCGCTGAATGACGTATACGAAGTTGACACTGGCTTCTTCCGGGGCCGGAAGTGGGGTGACATCACGTGACTGCACGTGACTGTCTTATGACTGCATTGGCCACGGAAAAATTCGGCCTGACAGAGCTGGCTAACTGCCGTTGAATGCTATGGTCTGACATGGTATAGTATATGACGCCAAAATGGGGAGTTTGTGTTATACTCCCTGTTTGGCTAATATACTTACCATGTCAGACTCTGCTATGGTCTGACATGGTAAGTATATTAGCCAAACAGGGAGTATAACACAAACTCCCCATTTCAGTGTATTTTACCAGGTAGGTGACAATGTTGTCATTCAGTGTAGGTCACCAGGAAGGTGTCAGTGTTGTCTTGTCATTCAGTGTATATCTCCAGGGAGGTGACAATGATATCATTCAGTGTCTTTTACCAAGCAGGTGACAATGATGTCATTCAGTGTCTTTTACCAAGGAGCTGAAAATGTCATTCAGTGTATGTCACCAGTGAGGTGACAGTGTTGTCATGTCATTCAGTGTATGTCACCAGGGAGGTGACAATGTCATTCAGTGTATGTCACCTGGGAGGCGACAATGTTGTCATGTCATTCAGTGTATGTCACCAGGGAGGTGACAATGTTCTCATTCAGTGTATGTCACCAGGGAGGTGACAATGTTGTAATTCAGTGTATGTCACCAGGGAGGTGACAGTGTTGTCATTCAGTGTATGTCACCAGTGAGGTGACAATGTTGTCATTCAGTGTATGTCACCAGGGAGGTGACAATGTTGTCATTCAGTGTATGTCACCAGGGAGGTGACAATGTTGTCATTCAGTGTATGTCACCAGGGAGGTGACAATGTTGTCATTCAGTGTATGTCACCAGGGAGGTGACAGTGATGTCATGTCATTCAGTGTATGTCACCAGGGAGGTGACAATGTTGTCATGACATTCAGTGTATGTCACCAAAGAGGTGACAATGTTGTCGTGACATTCAGTGTATGTCACCAGAGACGTGACAATGTTGTCATGTCATTCAATGTATGTCACCAGGGAGGAGACAGTGTTGTCATGTCATTCAGTGTATGTCACCAGGGAGGTGACAATCTTGTCATGACATTCAGTGTATGTCATCAGAGAGGTGACAATGTTGTCATGTCATTCAGTGTATGTCACCAGGGAGGAGACAGTG
>JAMYXO010000337.1:40000-51819 GCA_033310375.1 Conus canariensis | reverse complement strand
GAGCCCCTCTGGGGCCCAAAACCCCTTGACCCAAACCACGTTTAATTTAAGGGACACCTTTTTGCTAGGTGCTCCTGATTTTGTTTTTTCCCTTGTTCTATCTGCCTGCTTCTAAATTGTATTAAAGACGTATAATACGTATTCTTTTAGCCCCGTAACCTTCCCCATAAATAGTGGGAAACCCTTTAAACCTGTCGAAACCGTATTTAACACATTTTACTGCTAGGGAAAGGGGAAAAAAAAGGAAAACCCTCCTGTTTCTTGTAGGTCGTTTGTTTAAAGAGTGAAAGGGTGGGCCCCATTCTTTGGGTTTAAAGGGCCCAAAGCATGTACTCTTTTTTGTTACCCTTTGTATCTTACTACCCCCTATACTTCTGCTGCGTAAATTTCAAGAGAAGAAGAGAGAGAGAGAGAGAAAGGGGGAGGGGTTTTTATTTGCGAAGTTGTGTGGGGTGTGATTCTCTCTCTCTCTCTCTCTCTCTCTTTTCTCTCTCTCTCTTCTCCTCTCTCTCTCTCTCCTCTCTTTTCTCTCTCCAATCCATTGTCTGCCCATTTAAAAAAGTATCTCAGGGTTTGGGGTGTTTGGGTTTTTGGGTGTACGCTTTATTAAAATTGTTTTTCTTTTCATGGGAAAATTTCCGGGGTGTGTGTATGCAAGTCTGGTGTATGGTGCCCCTTTTCCCGTGTGCTAGCATGCGTAAAGTGAGGCGCCCCGCACGGTGTGGGGGGTTTTGAAGACAACAACCGTAGATAGGATATATTTTTTTACCTTGGGGGTTTGGGGTTTTATTTTACAAAAGCACCCGTCCTGTTCTTCCTCTAAAGAAGCTTTCATGATTTTTAAAAATTCAGGATTTTTTCTTGTCTCAGCCTGGGGGCCGCATGGCTGTTTCCATGGAGCATTGCCCCGGGGACCCCAAGGGGACATTTTCTTTTTTTTGTTTTTTAAAAAACTAAAAGGGAAGGGAGAAAAACAAAAGGGGACTGATGATGTAATAACTTAGAAAAAAAAATTGTCTGCTGGGGGACAAGTCAAGTTAAAAACCCTGGGGAACATGAATTTGGGAAAAGGGAAGGTATTGAAGATTTTCTTTTTTTTTTTTGTTTTCTCGGCTTTCTTTGTTTTGTGTGTGGTTTGTATTAAAAGGGGTAAATTGAAGAAAGTAATTTTTTTCCTTTCCCTTCTTCCCTTGTACTGTTGTTGTCGTTGCTATTGTTGTTGTTGTTGTTGTTGTTTTCTTCTTCTTCTTTTTTCTTCTTTTTCTTTTTCTTCTTTTCTTTTGGTTGTGCTGTCATTGTCATTGTTGTGTTGTTGTTCTTGTTGTTTTTGTTGTTCTTTTCTTCTTGTTCCCCCCTCCTCCTCTTCCTCGCCCCCTTCTCTTCCCCCTTTAAAACCCTCGGAAAAGACTTTCCCAAAGTTCACCAGGTTTTTTGTGTGTGTGTGTGTGGGGTGTGTGTGTGTGTGGTGTGTGTGTGTGGGTGTTTTTTGTGCGTGTGTGGGGTGTGTGTGTTTTGCATACGTGATGTTTTTAATCTTACCACTAGGGTAGCGATACCCTTTTTTCGGGGAAAAACCCCAAACAAAAAACTTTTACGGGTGGTGTTTTTTTCTTTTAAAATTTTTTTTTTTTCCTTTTCCACTAGCTGATGACAAAGGGATCTGTTTTTTGGGGCAAGAGATAGGCCCCTAAGCGTGCTGACACTTCTTTTTTTTTAAATGCACGCTTTGTGACATGGGAAACCCTGGCTTTAGAGTGAATTGGAAGGAACGGGAACGTGTTGGCGTCTTTTTGCAGATTTTGAAATTTTAAGAGTTAAAACCCTAGCTAGCCGGGCTGTGTCTCAAGAATGGACTGAACCCGGAAACCCATGGGCACAGGGAAACAATGCGTCCTCCCCGGGGCCCAAACCCGGGACCGCCGTGCAGAAAACTTTAAAACAACACCCAAAAAACAAAAACCAACAACAACAACCACAAAAGTATTGCAAAACGTGCGAAAAAAATTTTGTAAACACACAACAACACACAACACACACCCAAAACACACACACACACACCACACACAAAACAACACACACACACTTTGGCGCGCATCCCTGTTTTTAAAAACCCAAGTTTTTGGTTTGGGAAGGGACATATGCATGACTATATTTTCTTTCCACTTTGATTCATTGAATTTCCTTAGATTTTAATGTTTTTTTTTTTCCTTCTTTTTTTCCCTTTTTTTTCCTTCTCCCATTTATTTTACTCATTTTTCCCTTAAAAACCCTTTTCCCTTTTTCCTCTTTGTGCTCTTCTTCTTCTTCTTCTTCTTCTTCCCTTTTTCTTCTTCTTCTTCTTCTTTCCTTTTTTCTTCTTCTTCCTCTTCTTCCCTTTTTTTTCTTCTTTTTCTTCCTCTTCTTTTTTTTTCTTTTTCTTTTTTTTCTTCGTCCCCCCCCTTTTCTTCTTCTTCTTCTTCTTCTTTCCCCCTCCTCCTTCCCCTCCCTCTCCTCCTCTTCTTCTTCTTCTTCTTCTTCTTTTTTTCTTCTTCTTTTTTCGTCTTTTTCTTCTTCTTTTCCCTTTTCTTCTTCCTCTTCCCTTTTCTTTTCCCCTTTTCCTCTTCTCTTTCCTCCTCCTCCAATTTTTCTTCTATTCTGGTTTTTTTTTTCTCTTCCTTTTTTCCCTTTTCCTTCTCTCCCCCCTTTCCTCCTCCTCCTCCTTCTTCTTCTCCTCCTCCACCTCCTCGTTTTTTTGTCCTGTCCTCCCTTTTTTTTTCTTCTTTCAAAAATTTTTTTTTTTTTTTTAAGCTTTTCTTTTTTAACAGGGTGTGGTAAAAAAAAACTATTGAAAAGGGAAACAAAAAACAAGCAAATGCTGATGTGCTCAGTGACTTTTCTTCTTCTTTTCTTTCCTCCCCTCTGCTCTTCCTTTTTTTTCTTTTTCTTCTTCTTCTTCTTTTCTTCTTCTTCTTCCCTTTTTTTTCTTTTTTTTTCTTTTTCTTGTAATTTGTTTGGGTTGAATTTTGAAAAAAAAAAGGGCGCAAAAAAAAAGATGCACACTAGTTTTAGCTTACCACTGAAACCCAAAATGTAACCCAAAATGTTTTGGGAGGGTTTACCACCCGGGCAGTCCTGTCGTTTGTTCTGATGGTAACGGGAAAAAGGAAGACGGGGAAAACATTTACTGCCTCAGAGTGGGCAACCCCCCCGGGGACAGGGGAAAACCCTTTGGGGACCACAATTTTCCGGGTTATGCAAAAAGGGGGGGTATAGGTTTTTCCCCCTCTGTCGTGACAGTGCCGGGAAAATTTAGGGGCTTTTTTTTAGTTACTTTAAAAACCCAAAAAAACGAACAAAAAAAACCCAAAAAAAACCAAAAAACAAACAAAAAAAACAAAAAAACAACAAAACAACAAAAACAAAACAAAACAAAACAAAAAAAAAATGAGTCCAACCCGATTCACTTCCCGTATCCCCAAACCAATCAATTTTGTGCGTCCTCATCTGGAAAAGGTATTTTTTTGCATGATTTAATTTTGTTTTCAAAGTTATTCAAACGCATTCATTTATGAAAAGTATAATGCTTGTAATGTGCTATTCGCAGGCAGAAGACAGACAGAAAAGACAGACGACAGGGAAAACAGGGCAGGAAAAGACAGGGCAAAAGAGAGAGAGAGAGAGAGAGAGAGAGGAGGGGGAGAGAGAGAGAGAGAGGAATGAGAGAGGGGTGAGGGAAAAGAGAGAGTCAGCGCACCCCCCGGGTTTAGCGGAAAAACGAAACAAAGACAAGAGACGGGGAACAGTGGGCTTCCCCTTTCTTTAGCCTACGTTGCAAGCCAAGGGGAAAAAAGATCGTTTTGGGCTTTTCCCACCCCCGCGCCAGTGTAGTTTCAGCCCCGTGGCGTCATTGCTTGGGACCAGGGCCCTACCCTCTGCACAACATGTGCAAGGACCCCCCGGACCCGTACGTATCGGTTTTTAGCTCAGTAGAAATGTTTTAAATTAGGGAAAACCACGTATGTTATAAACAAATAAAAAAGTAAATAAATCCCCTTAAAAAGGACTGGGTTTGGGGAAAAAAGGGGCGGTGGGGCGGATTTAAGGATACCTGGGGGGCCCCCTTTTTTTAATGAATCCCCAAATCCCCTATGGGAGAAACCCTGGAAAAAAAAAATACCCAAAAAAACAAGAAAAAAAAACACAAAAACCCCCCACCCCAAACACAAAACACACACACACACACACACACACACACACACCCCAAACAAAAAACAAAAACAAAACAAAACGAAAAAAAAAGAAAAAATTTCTTGAAAAATTTATCAGTCACAACAACCCTTTTTTTGGTGGTTGTCCTGGACCGGAAAAATGCTGAAAATTCTAAAAAGAAACGGTTGTTAGTTCCGCCACAGGATAAGACAAACAGAGTACAGGACAAAAAACCACAATTACATGTCGACCTCTTGGGCGTCTTCTTCAGGCAAAAAACTAAACAACATTTAGGACCATGAACACGAAGAACAAGAAACACTTATCTTCTCACATTCGGCGCAAATGGCTGTGGATGAAAACGAAAGGACGTTAAGGAGGGGATATGGGATGTGAAGTATGTAATGATGACCTTGATGTTAATGGGTTACAATGGCATTGTTAGTGGCGTTGACGAAACGTAAATGAAAAGAGGAAGGATACCGGTCATTTTTTTTTTTCCTTTAAAAAAAAACGGTTATTACGATGGAACACATGATTGAAGGGTGGAAGAAGAAAAATGGGGTGTGGAGGTTGGGTGGTGGAGGTGGGTGTGGAGGGGGGTTTAAAACAGTAGAGATTGGTTTTTTGCTTTGTAATTATTGCTTTATGTATGGAACGCATTGTGATTGAACTATTTGAGTTCACTCACCGGCGAACTTCAGTGCCGACTTCAAGGTGGCTTAACCGGTCTTATAAATTTGTCTGTCGTTAGCTATGGTCACTAAAACGATCCGTTTACTTTTATTGGGAGTTAGGACTTGAGACAGTGATTGAAGCATTGTTAAACAGTGGGAATTGAAAGAGGAATCTAATTAAAATTTGATAAGAGCAGTCAGAAAAATTAGGGAAAAACTATTCGCAAAGTGCCAAAAGTGGAAAACTATTGAGTATTTTATAAATCTATTGCCTAAAATGTAATTTTTTGTGCAGACATTTTCATTTACAAAGCATTAAGTTTTATTCTATTATGAAAGGAGTAACTGAGCTTACATGATTATAATACATAACGCATTGTTCATAAACGATCCTGCCGGGTTGACTTTGTCGGGTGGGTCACTTTATTATTGTAGCTGATCCTCTGAAATTACTCACAGCGATCATTTTGTTTAGTAAGGTCGCGGATGCTTAAATGCTGTTCACGACTGACGAACTCACCCCGATAATTATGGTCTCTCGTGTGTCGGCCGGGCTGTCAAGGACAGGACTGGAAATCGCTGCCGCCGTTGTTGCACAACTCACCTTAGCTTACCCCAGAGGCTGGATTGGTGTTCCCCAAACTCTTTCTCACAGACCACTGTGAATGACCACTGGGGCTTCCCGCACGTGTCAATTCACACTCCCTCCGGGTCCTGTCAGCCTCAGTCGGCCCACGCTCAATCCCAGGCTGTATCAGTGTCGGTGTGTGTGGACAGTGATTTGTTCATCATAAAGACCAAGCCCATGCGGATCGGACACTGGGACAGTGTGGCTGAGTGTCCGGCCCTCTTGCTCCCCCTGCTCCCCTCACAATCCCGTGTCTGCCATGGCTCGTCCTCCCTACTCTCCCTGGCCTCCTCAGGGTGACGAAGGTGTGAGACTAGAGGAGTGAACCTTGATTTCTACAGACGGGTGCTCCTGTGGAGCAGTAGAGGCTGGAGGCATCAGGAGAGGGGACCCCGTGGAAAAAAAAAGAGATGAAAGGTTTTCATTTATTCCCAGCCTGTCATCAGGTGTGCTGAAGATTGAAGTTACAGTAGAATCATCTGGCCCCGATCGATAGTTATAAAAACAAACAAAAAAGAAAACAACCAACCAACCAGCCAATCAATCAATCAATCCAATATCAAGCAGCAAGCAAGCAAGTAGCAAGACAAGAAGCAAGCAACTAACAAAAACACTGAAAAACGTCAACAATCAAACACAACAGCACTGATTGCATTAGAGAAATAAGAATAACAAATAAAACAAAGTGTGTGTGTGTGTGTGCGTTGTGTGTGTGTGTGTGTGTGTGTGTGTGGTGCTGTGGAGTTGTGTGTTCTATGTGTGTGTGTGTGTGTGTGTGTGTGTGTGATTGAGTGAGACGAGAGAGAGAGAGAGAGAGTGAGTGAGTGTGTGTATGTATGTATGTGTGTGTGTATGTGTGTGTGTGTGTGTGTGGTGGTGTGAGAGAGAGAGAGAGAGAGTGAGACGAGTAGAAAGAGAGAGAAGAGAGGACAGACCATGACAGACAGACAGGATAGATAGACAGGGACAGACAGACAGAGACAGAGAGAGGTTATAAGAAACAAGCGATCGAACATCAGCCACACCGATCAGATTTCAGAACAGTACACGGGGAAGATAACATCTGTTTTTTTTGTTTTTGTTTTTTACCAAAAGAAATGGACCATTCTAAAATAGGAACACATTAAACATTTATTCGTAAAAAAAGCAAAGAAATACGAAAAACGTCAACAAGCAACAAGAAAAATGGACAAAGAAACAAAAACCCAAAGCCTACGATGTGTGGGCAGTGGGAGGTGTGAAGGTCGTTTCGCCTGGATGGCAAGTCCATTTGATCCAGGAGGCAGCTATGGATAGACGACAACAGCCGTCAGTCACTGGGAGACTCCCAGACCCCAGGCATCTAGTGGACATCCATGAATCAACATCCTGCACACTGTAACACGTGCTGGAAATTCCCTGTCCTTTATGTCAGATTTTGTCCACTTTTGACCCCTGTACGCACACACACACACACACACACACACTCCACCACTCAAAACATATATATTATATATATATATATATATAGAGAGAGAGAGAGAGTGAGAGTGAGAGTGACGGTAGTAAAAACTTGGTCCTGATGCGAGGCGAGAGAGATAAGATAATAAAATCTAGGACCGGATGCTTAAAATTTCCAGGACTGGATTGGAACAATTCTACCTGTCTGTGATCTATCTCTCTCCCCCTCTCTCTCTCTGTTTATTTATCTATCTATCTACCTAAATGAATTGCATTAATTCTAGGGTTGTTTGATGTCTTTTTGGCCCCTTGTACAGAGATGAAAGACACTAGGGTCGGGTGTTTACCCTAATTTGTACAGTGATGTAGGATTCTAGGACGGTTATGGACGTTCGCTCCTTGCCCCTTGTTTATAGTGATGAAAGGAAATGAGCAGATAGTTAGCAGGATTGTAAAGAGACTGTATTGATTCTGGATGGCCGGTTGATGTTGGCATTGTCTCAGGTGTGGAGATGAAAGGAAATTCAGTCAGTGTGTTTAATATAATTTTGTAATGATGATGTATTGATTCTAGGATGGATTGATAATAGTGATGGGTAGCAAAGGAATAAAATGATGTAAAAAAACACACACCATACCCAGTGAGTGGTAGTTTATGATTAATATTTTGTGATATTATGGTGGAAGTGGTAGTGATATTAATGATTGGAAAGGCATGGAAGTGACCATCGTCGCTCAGCGGTCTTGCTGACTGTCACATTTAGAAGGGGATCGAAGCATCAAGATACTCACTACAGAAGACTTCTCCTTTTCGTCCCCCCCTTCCAATGACACGGGGTCATGTTGGAGGAAAGGAATCCTTACTTGGAGGATCTTCGACGTGGGGAATTACCCCTCCAGTAATGATGATAGTGGCTTTGCAGCCAGGTTCTACATTGTTATTTATATTCATTTATGTATGTATTGGTCGCACAAAAAGATATATAAAAAAAAAATATCTCATCTCTAGTTTACAAGTCTGGATTCCTCCCACCTGGTTGTTCACAACTTGATGATGCCAAACAGGCCTAAATAAATATAACGGCAGTATAAACTGGCTTCAAATTCAGTAGAAGTCGAGGAGTAATATTAAATATATTCTCGTCGAAGAAACAACCTTTAGAAGGCAGACTCGCCTCACAAGAGGGAGGGGGTACGAGATGGAATTACTATTTCAGTGTGCGCTCTGTGTGTGCCTTCGCCAATGCCGAGGTACAGCAGGAAGCTGGGTGCTACCCCGCCCCCCCCCCCCCCCCCCTCAGCCTGTGACGGGTTCAAGGCTGTGGAGTTAGTGCTTGAAAATATGTGATCTGTTAAATGTCATCTCATTTTCGGTGACTGGATTTTTTCCTTCCCCAAGCTTGCTTTCATAAATTCGATAAAAAAAAAAAAGTCAGTCTTAATAAATTCAGTCCTTCATTTTTTTTAAATTCAAAGTGTGACTTAGTCTTCCCACCGAGTGTCTATGTTTTTTATTTTTAATTTTTATTTTACTGTTTGGGGTTGGGTGAGGGCATAATAAAAAGGTAGGAGGACACTGCCAATTTTTCGAGAGCTTCTTCTCAGCTCATTTTCTTGAAGCTGCTTTTCTTCAGCAGTAACAGCAGCAAGCAGCGTGATGAGCTCTGAACAAGAACGAACAAATGCTTTGCATTGCTGGACCTGCTGATCCCATGTGAAAGAAAATCATGAAGAATGTAGAGCACCACAGTGGAGAAAGCTCCTGTTCGCGCCTTCTTCCGCTGAAAGGAAGTCTGGTCTCTGAAATGAAGCGTTTTTTACTGGAATGGTTTTCAACGTTTGCTGTTTCCCTCCTAGTAAGATGGAAGGCATTAAGGTCTGGGTTCATTATCCTTTGTGTGTGTACTAAGCCTTTTGCTTGTTTGTCGTCTTTGGTTTCTTTCTTCGTATGCAATAAAACGCATCTTAGTCTCTGTCCGAATAATTAGAAAAAAAAAAAGATTATACCAACCGTTTGAAATTGAACATTTTTAAGGGATGGAAAAACGGAGTGAAGGGATTTTTTTAACCGAAAATGCGCACTCTGGTTGTTTTAATGGAAGAAATGGTTTCATTGTTTATTGTCTTGAGAGATGTGAACAAACGCGCTGCCTGTTCACGATATGTCGGTCTAATGACAACACAAACACTACTACCATCTTCATTATCCACCATTGACAAATGATGGCTTCTACTACTATGCTGTGCTACTACTGATGCTATGCTGCTGCTGCTACTAACTACTACCACCACCAATTTACAATTACTCATTATATTAATAATAAATTACACTAATGATAATGATGATGATGATAGCACTACTTCTGCAACTAACAAACAAAACAGTAACAGTGGTAATGCTGATGAATATGTTTCTAGTACTATGAATGCTACTGCTGACTGCAACTACTACTGATACTGCTACAACATACCACCCAGCACCAACACCACCAGCAGCACCACACCACCACCATCTACCACTATACTACTGCTGCCTACTACGCTACTGCTGCTACTATACTATTACTACTGCTAATGCTACTACCTACTAGTACTTCTATTATTGCTACTATTACAACTACTACGCTACTACTACCTGCTACTACTTACTATATTACTGCTATACTTCTACTGCTACTACTGCTATTACTTACTACTGTGCTATTACTTCTACTGCTCAATACTACTGCTTGCATGCTTCTGCTAATGCTAAGATATGCGGCGCTACCCACAGCTGGTGTTTTACTGTGGGTCGGGCGAGCGGTATAAATGGACACTGCGTGCCTTTACCCGCCATGCCTTTTAATATAACAACAAAAATAGCCGTCAATCATCATCATCATCATCATCATTTCATCATCTCATCATCAACAATTATTTCACCATCATCATCGATCATACATAATCATCATCATCATCATTATCATCATCATCATATTATCATCATACAATCATCATCACTCATCATCATCATTATCAAGTCTTATGACGACAAACACTAACGTCAATATTTGCCGCGTCCAATAGTTAGAATAAACAGAGTTGTAAGCTTCGATCACCATGCTTTATCATTATCCATCATCATCATCATCATCATCTTCATCATCACCACCACAACACCTACTATCCACCACCACCACACACCCATAATCATCATGTTCATCCTAATCATCATCCAACAGCATCATCGCCATCATCATCCAAATCCTCATTAATCAACATCACCACCACCACCACCAACACACCCACCACAATCCTTATCATCTTCATCATCATCTTGTTTTAATGGGTGTCACATTATCAATATTGCCTGTTTTACCATCATGATTCTTCGGCACTGGTTGTCTAGAGCACGCCAAAGGCAAGGGAAATAACTCAATGAAAAAAAAACCTCACAGAACACTTTGAGTGCTCCCTGTCTATAAAATCAACGTCTCTGGTATTTCTTTGCGTGTAGACAGAGTCCAGCCTGAGAGAGAGATGAGAGAGAGCGAGAGAACGTGAGTAATTGAGAGTGAGAGATGAGAGAGGAGAGTCGAGAGAGAGAGTCGGAAAATTCCCAAAGCAAATCTCATTTTGAGAAAAAGCGCTCCCTTCCTTCCCTCCTCCCCCCTTTTGCCCCCACCCCCACTCTACCACACATAACTTGGAAGAGGAGAGAGTGAGAGAGAGAGAGAGAGAGAGAGTCGAAGAGTGGGGGACAGAGGTATGGCAGGAGCAAAAGGTTAGAAGGAGAGACGGAAGTGACGTGTAAGTTTCAATTAGGAAGGGGATAGGAGTTGGCATATTCCGGTGTTTAGGCGTCGGCATCTGACGTTCTATGTTCACAATATTTCCGGTTGTGTCTCGTGACCAGGCCATTGCTGGAGGTGGCCTGACACCTCGCCACTTCCCCTCCATCGCCTTCTCCTTCTTTTCCTTTATTGCCCCCAGCGATGAGTGGACTATCTTTTTATTTATTTTATTTTGTATGTATTTATCTATTCATTTATTTATTTATTTATAGATCTAGTTGCAAAGTGAGACGACTGCAGGCGGAAATCTAAAACAAATCTGAATAATTGTTAGCGAAACGCTAGAGAACCGTGGACAAAAGAGTCACAAGACAAAACACGACGCGTTTCGACCTCTTAGGTCTTCTTAATGGGACAAGTACAAACAAAATTAAGGCCAATGAAAATAAACGAAAATTTTTTTCCCTTAGCTTAGATCTCTCAGGCAAGGTAGACAGGCGTTGAATGAAAATCGAGGCTGTTGAAGGGAGTAATGTGTGTGTCAAGGTAGTAAGATGACTTATTTATTTATGTTTTTTAAAAAAAAAATTATATGTTATCTGTTTATTTATTTATTCAGTTTTTTATTTTTATTGATTAATTTATCTTATTTCATTTTTACTTATCTTTATTACAATTTTTTTTGTTGTCTTCCTTTTCCGGTTGTAACGTCTGTGGTATTTACCCACCCCCCCCCCCCCCCCCCCCCCCACACACACGACACACAAATCATTCAGCCCCCGTCTAGGCCCTCCTGCGTGTCCCTCACAGCCCTGATACCGGCAATCAACAGGGGAGCAGTCACTATGAAGTAGTCATGAGGGAAAACCACCTGAGGAGACACTGCGCGCTGCTGAGTCACTTCGGTGGCATCCAGTGTGTCCTTTCAGATATAAAACACGCAGGGACACTACCTGTTATGAACTCCCCTTACCCACATCTTAGTGACGACAGTATTTACTTAGCACGGAGCCAGTGTGAGTGAGCACCACCCACAACTCCCCTTTCAACGAGGTAGCCTCAGGTTTTGTTCTCTAAACTGATATTACCGGTGGCATTCTTACATGTACCACT
>JAMYXO010000337.1:7500-22500 GCA_033310375.1 Conus canariensis | reverse complement strand
ACGTCATGAGAGAGAGAGAGAGAGAGGAGAGAGAGAGAGAGAGAGAGAGAGAGAGAGAGAGAGAGGAGACAGACAGACAGACAGACAGACAGACAGAGAGAGACAGAGACAGAGACAGACGGAGAGACAAAGAGAGAAAGAGACAGAGAGACAGAGAGACAAAGACAGAGACAGAGACAGGGACAGAGAGACACAGACACACAGAGAAAGAAAGAGAGAGAGCCCCTTGGTTCAGCTTCCTTCCGTTCGGAATCCGCTTCATCGTCAACAGCAGCACGATCAATAGTGTCGGTAAAGAAAGGCTAGAGGTCAACAAATCTTTTCCTCATCAGAAAAACGCCGGGGAGATCGTAGACCTCTGGCTATGGTCGAACTGTCTTCTTCACTTCTTCAGTCAGTCGAAGTGCCCCCCCCCCCCCCCCCCCCCCAATTCAGATCCCCATCCTTCAGCCTGTGACAGTGTTTGGACCAAAACGGAATCTTTCATTGTCTTAGGTACATTTTGATGGTAGTTGCAACTTCCTAGTTTGATTTGTAACTGTGCAATGAGAAAAAGAGAAAGATTAAATGTCGGTTCTCGACCAGCAATCTTATTTAGCCCGCAAACCCCCCTTTTCACATAATCAAATTTCCTCAACCAAAAAAAATAGCTAAAACCTACAAAATTAAACAAATCTAATCGCGTGAAAAGTGGGGTTTGCGGGCAAAATAATTTTCCTGCTCTAGAACCGCACATTTAAACTTTCTCTCTGTTTAACTAACAGGCACTGTGTTTGGTGGAACAACTTGCAACTCTTCGCGAACAAACGATCTTTTAGGGGCGGGCTTTTTAGAAGTCTCTCTTAAATAATATACGGGAGGGGCTGTTTTCATAATTCTTTCAACTTCATATACGTTTACGCTCCATATGGGGTCTGTGGCTCTAATTCTAACATCGCCCTCTGCCTCTCCAGGCGCATACAAGTATCTTACTTTTAATCCAAAAGGTAAGAGTTTCTGATTACTTTGGATGTCTTCAGTAATGCTAATTTTTTTTAATTTGATTGCGTTTACTGGCTTAAGGCCCGTTGCTTTAAATTCTTCATTGTTCATGGCGCGTAAGACTGCTGGCAATCTCCTAACCCATTCTGTGTTGCGTGTTTTGTCCATAAGGTCTCTATGATATTGATAGGTAAACAGACGCTCAACCAGATTCTTATTAAAGTTTTCTACTAGAGCCTGGGAGCGATGGTTGCCTGGGATCCCTCTCTTAACTGTAACCCGATGTCTTAAAAACAGTTGGTTTACAGCTCCTTTAAACTCTTTCCCATCATCAACCTGGATCAACCTAGGATACTTTAATGGACCTCGCATGTATATTTGTTGTAAAGCCACAGCCACAGCAGTTGAGCTTTTATCCGTTAAAGGCTCAGCATCTTTATACCTCGAAGCCATGTCAACAACAGTCAGAGCATACTTAAACTTTTTTCTTCTAACTTTATCATGTGGAAGGTACAACAAGTCCATCTGGTGGGTGTCATTAGGAACTGAGTTAACAAATCGAGGCCTTATTATTCTTTTTGGGGCGGGCAGATATATTTGCCAGATCGCTTGTTTTGAAAGCCAGTCTTTCGCTTCTGATTCAGACACCCTAGCAGCTTTACTCAGTTTATCAATAGCAGCCTTTCCTTTCCAATACCCTCTAGGAGAATAATATATTTTGTACTTCGTATCGTCCATAAGAAGGGACTGTTTTTTTTAAAATTACATTTTAACTATGTTTTTAGATTGAATATGCAAGAAGAAAGATTGCTCCCATAGCGCCTATAATAAAGCCTATTTCTACCATTTTCTGATCCTCAGATGGTTCATAAAAGTCAGACAGTTCTGGCGGCGACGATGTTAGAAACTTCTTTCCTGTCACTAAGTAATATTCATTCATTGCTTCATCAACGTCTGTAAATGTGTGCTCTGTATGTCCCTGCTCTCTTAACTTTTTATTAATAAAGTCTAAGTGAGCAATTCTCCTTTTCTCGTAAGCGTCTCTTGCCTTAGCTAAATCTTCCATTGCCTTGTTATGGCGTTCTCTCTCTTCATCAGACCGCAATTTACTAAACATATAATTGCTGCCAGAGAAAGCCAATGCATTAACAATAGCTCCTCCTACCATCAGAACTAATCCGGACATCTTTTTATAAATGAATGAATCTTTTTTATAAATCAATATTTTTTAGAATGAATCTTTTATAAATCAATCTTTCTATGCATTAATCTTTCTATGCATTAATCTTTCTATGCATTGATTTTTCTGGGATAATTCCCTGTGTAACAAGAAAGTCTTTTGAGGCAATCCCCGCCGTTATTACAGCTATAACCTTAACAACATCCTCAATGTCCAACCTTCCTAGATCAGCCGGCCTCATCTTAAACATGTTTTTTGCTAACATGCTGTACCCTATACTAAGACCGCTGATTACAGCAGAGTGGTAAATAGTATTGATGATCTTTGCAGTGCTCATGTTTTTTATTAAGTAAAAAAATAATTAAAACAATCATAATATGAAAGACTGTCTATGTGCTTTTTAATCAGATAATCTTTTGTTGCCAGAGCTAAAAATAAGGTTACAACTAGTTTCGGCGAATCTTCTATCTTTCCCATGTTGGGCGGTTTTTATTCTTAACAAACATTTTGCTAGGTTGAATAAACTATAACACCGACAATGGGCACTGCATAATTAACCAGCGTTAAACTCATGGTTTTATTTTTTTTATTGCTTTTAAAAAGGGCTTTAAAAAATGGATTGCGACAAGCTATTAAAGTGTGAGGAGGCAACAGACCTCTGTCATAAAGAAAGATTATACTCTCTGGCTGCATGTGGGAAAACCAGGCAGTATTTAGGCGTTGAACTAAGTATTGAACAGATTCAGCAATTGTCTACATCAGACGTTGAGAAGTATTACGCCAGGTACGAGGCACAGCTAGGATCAAAAATGGTTAGATCGGTGGGACAGACAATGATTAGTTTATATGCTAAGTTAGTAGGCAAGATAGCGCCGAATGATTCAGAAGAAGATTTAAAATATGACTTAACGCAAGATCCGGTTTTAACCAAGTCTCTAGAATCTCTTGCATGTGACATGTATTATAGATTTGGGACGTTGTTATGCCCGTTCATCATGGGATTAATTACTTTCAATCATATTAATTTCAATCATATTAATTTTAATCGCACTAAAAAAAATGAGCGAGCAGGAGAAGACTCCACAGGAGCAGAATGTCCCACAGGTGAATTTACAGGCGAGTGTCCCACAAGTGAATCCACAACTGAGTGTCCCGCAGGTGAGTAGTGTTACTAAGTCTAAAAGTGCTGGGCGTGTTGAGGCCGGTCGTAAACTAGCTGAATGGAACAGACTGCAAAAAGCAAACCAAGCAGCAAAACAAAAATTATTAGATAGTAATACAACATCAGCACCAGCACCGCCGCCGCCACCAACAACAACACAATCAAACTATAAGATGTATTATTATGTACTGGGAAGTATTGTTGTTGGTGGGGGGCTTTTAGCATACAAGTGTCTAAACCCATACCTAGCAACAAAGTCACAAATCCCCACAAAAACAGTAAAAGAAGAAGAACCAGCTTCTGCAAAAAAAGCACAACCTCCTTCTGTAAACCCATTATTTTTACTGAATTAGTTTTTTTAATGTGTTGTTAAGTACAGGTTAAGTACTGGTTAAGTACAAGCTAAGTACTGGTTAAGTCAGTTATAACAAGTAAAGTGCAAGTAAAGTGCAAGTAAAGTGCAAGTCATGTTAAGTACTAGTTAAGTACTAGTTAAGTACTAGTTAAGTACTAGTTAAGATCTTAAGTAAAGTACTAGTTAAGTACTAGTTAAGATCTTAATTTAAGTCAGCCAAGTCGGTTCTCCAGTGGTCTATAGCGTATGTAAACTCGGGATTAACGTAAGTTCGCTTGCTATTGTTAGATACTAGTGATTTCTTATTAACAGCAGTTGTGTTTACTTGATGCAGAGTAGAGCGCAGGTTAACATTTGTGTGATGAAATACTTTGTTTTCAAAGAGAGCCTGCTTGTAGTTGTCGTGACTTTTTTTGTTGTTGACAACTTCTTTACTTACACCCTTAGCCTTCTTCATTACAGAAGTCTGGGTGGCAACACTATACATCTTTGACCGCAGGCCAACATATTCTTGTATAACCGTCCCATTAAGTTCATCCTTCATCTTTCCAATTACTTTCTTGTTCACAGTTGAATGTAAAGGGCTGTCTTTTGGATAGTCGCATGTGTCGTACCACCCATCAGCTCCTTTGGCCACCTCCGCTTCTAAGTCTTTGTAAAAATCTTCAGTTGGAACATCCAGAATAAAACTATCAGTGTCTGTGTAAAGGACATTTGATTCTGGGTATAGCGGCTTAAAGTAGTCGTATAGAAATTCTAGCATTAATAACTTTGACAGCTCTAGCACAGTAAAGCCGATAAACACCGGCTTGTCCAACTTTACATTCTGTTTCTTCATCATAATGCCAACCAGGCTGTCACTAAACCGTCTAAAGTCTTGATAATTAGGTTTGGAGACCAGCTTAATTGCTTGTTTTTCTTTTGTAACTAATCTTACATCTTTACGATTGTGTACGTTCTCCATGGTTTTGCCAAAACAACTGTTGTTCATTAGTTTAAAAAAGTCTTTTTCTGAAGCGTCAGTGGCCTTAGTTCTAAGATCAGTGTTCTTCATGATGTATGGTCTCATGAAAGGCTCTTGGTCAAAAGTAATTATTCTGTGAACAGCTCTTAGTTTCAGTCCGTGTCTTAAGTAAAACTGTAACAGCCTGTAATGACAGACATATTTAGTCTTGTGTCGAAGATTAGGCACGAGTTTGGGCGGTTCGGTGGGACTCATCTTTAATCTTTCTGCCGCTAGGGGGAAATCGTTATGGAGGTCATGTAACTCTGCAGGATAATCTAAGTCTACTTCTAAGATTAGTCCTATTGGATTATCGGGTGTAAGCTGTGACAATAGTCCTACCACCCGATCAACCTCATGAGGCCCGTTTATCATTTTAAAGTTTCTCAATGGCAGTGCCTGGCTCATGGCCCACCCATACAGATTGTTGGCGTCTAAGTACATTAGATAGTTGGATGGTTTAGTTGGATCATAATCGTCTAAATACTTGTTGTTGGCTCTGCGGTAAGGATGACAGGCCATGCTAATGCCTCCCCTCAGCCCATCTTCAATCATCTGGAGTGTATCCAGATCAGATATTAAGTCGATCTGAATGTTTGTAGACTTCAAGAATGCGTCCCAAGAAAGGCCTGGGGCAGAGACGTACTGTGATGAATCTAGACCGTAGTGTTTCATGCATGTAGCTCTGTAATTCTGAAAGACGTCCGCCAATAAACACACGTCGGCCAATAAATATTGGTCGTGATAATCACCCATCGTTCGACAGTGTAATTCTGTCCAGGCTTTCTGCGCGTATTCATATTCAGCGTCAGATATGCCTCCACCTCTAAGACGGCTGTAAAAGTCTTCCTTAAGCGGCAGCGCCGGCTCGTCAAACCTCTCCCACGAGTCCATGTATTCATAAGGATAGACACCTTTACGGACTAAAGATGAGTCGAAATATTTTTTAGTTATTGGACAGTCTTGTAGAGATTCTGCCAACTTACTTAAACTCCCCATCAGATGCTGGGCAGAATCATAGAAGGATAAGCAGTCTACAGTAAAGGTCATGTACTTTTCTGATGACTGTGCAATACAGCTAACCCTCATACATTCGGCAGTTATTGCTTGCATGATAAAGTGAGAATCGTAGCCTCGTAGGTTATGAAAGAAGATAGGCAGTTTCCATTTTTTGGGGTCAACCTTGAGGTGAAGATTGCAACTGTTGTGCGCGGCCCCTCTGAATTTCCCAGTAATGTGATCATGGTCTCTCACTGTTGGGTTTGCTTCCGCTGCTGTCGCGTCTTTACTATTAGGTGTTAGCTCTGAGCCGCATATCCAGCAGTGGGTGGCTGATTCATAGCGCCTTTGGTCTTCAGGAGTCATCTTAATGTCTGAAAGGTTCAGCTGATTGGAGAATTGATTGCGAAGATGCTTCATGTGTTGTAAAAATCGATCGGCTGCGTTGGGACCTCTGTAAATTTCTGGCGTTGTGTGTCCGCCATCTGACCTAACAACAACAAACGCATAAGAACAGATCTGATGACGAGATAATAAGGTTGTTTTTTGTTCTTGTTGAGGGCCGTAGTACTGCGGCAAGATCGCTTCAAAGTCAGCATAGACTACGTATGGCCTCATCTGCATTTTGTGTACATTCTTAAAACTAACTTTAGACCCCGGTGGGGGCGTAAGAAGTTCGGTTTTACAGTCTACAAAACTTTTACAATGTTTCTTATGTTCAACAGCTGCCTCTATAGATGGGATTCTAACCAAACACCTTCTACAAAGCTCCTGTTTAGATTCGTGCTTTGTAGTATAAGCCATAAGTCTGCTAATTGATCTGATTAATACATAATGGCTCTTGGAACCGTCTGCAAACAGTATCAAGTCTACGTGTTTGTTAAGTGATTCGCCTAAAGTAGGAGCGTTGGAAGAAATCCTTAGAGGTAGTAGATTGTCTAATGGGTTCCATGTGTATACGTTTACGGTGATTGGTTTGTTTTGCTCTTCAAACTGAGATATACTTTCTATGCTTACTGGAAAGGTTATGTTATTAAAGTTCAGCTCATTTATATACCGCCTATAATTAGATACTCTGTTTGCATGATTTTTAACGTGATGTAAATGTGCCAAAACACACCACATGAAACATAAGTTATCTGAATTATGTATATTTAAGACTGCTCGTTTTAACTCTAACTCTCTGGGAGAGGGATGTAAGAATTGCCGACTATAGGATAGAACTTTGTTTGTCTTAATCTGATTTCAAGGACTGTTCCTTCAGACCAGCCAGACCCTCTTAGCTTAGCCTCTTCACTTGCATGGTTAAATTGTGTAAGCATGTAATCTGCCCATTCAGGTGTAAAGTCGTGATAACTCATTACTTCTTTCTGTCTAGTTGAAACCCAGACTAGTATACTACTATCATCGGGGGTTATATATTCAATCAGAATGGCCAACAACACTTTTACTGGCGGGTCAATTTGAAGAGACTCTGGGATTTTAGAGATAGCATGTGTTACACTTTCATGAACGTTTGAGGGGTTAATGATGTTCATGGCTAATTCACTGAACATATTGCCCACCGGTTTGGCATCCAACGTCTTTGTGGCCGTCATTTTTTAAGGCCAATATATAGGTAATACAAAAAAATAAATACTAAAATTTAGCTAATATTTACTAATTTGAGGTAATACAAAAAATAAATACTAAAATTTAGTTAAATTGAATAGCTGCTCCTTCAGAGTTAGCAAAAATAGACAATTCAGCGTCATCAGGAGCCATAATATTAACTAAAATTGCAATACACTTTATAACTGGGTTGGGCCAAGAATCTGGCATTTTACTGATTACGTTAGTTACACTTTCACGAATATCTATGTGCTCAAAAAGATCCGTAATTAATTCGTCAAACTTGTTTCTTAACTCTTCTTCATTAGCCCCGTGCTCCATCATTAACTCTAAGGCGCAGCATATATTTTTAAGCTCTGTACTACTTTGGTCGTCATTTTTAAGATCAAATATATAGGTAATACAATAATTAAATCAGGCTCGTTTTTGGGTTTAGTTGATCGTTTGCAAGGTTCTGCTTTGCAATGTTCTTTCTGATTGCTTCAGTGTTTACCTGTTGTGAAGTAAACGTCTTTCTCTCCATTTTTTTTGGAGGTCGATCTTTTGGCGTCTGTAATCATCACCGTCGGCCATGGCTCGTTTAAATTCTTCGTCTGTCACTTTTCCATCCAGTAATGTATTGCTTATAATCAGCCTTAATGAATGAAGTTTTGCTGTTGCTAGGGCTACAATGGCGGTGTGCTTTTGTAATTTGGGCGTTAGCTTTTTTAAAACAGCACTTACAATCGTGGACATGGCACCTAAACCCAAACCAACACCAAAGCTATGGACATCGGTGTCCCAACTCCAGTAGCTAAATGAGCAACACTAGACCAGTGCTTAAGCCCGGCTACAACTAGATAGAGCCGTTTGGAGTTATATAAGAAAGGACATTTAAAGCTTTAGCATATTCTTTTAGTAACTTACTTATTTAGTCACTTTTGTTTTTCTTCAAGCCAGTCATGTGCTTTAATCTAAACTGTTTTACCTTCTCCATTATTAACCAGATTATTTTTTAATCTGTACTTATCTTCTTTTAACCCTTGGACAGGGACTCAACAAGTAAACCCAATAATCAAGCTCTTAATAAAATAATCGTTGTTTTTACATTGTCAACCATCAAGTTAACTTTGTCAGAAGATAAGAAAGTCTTTATTTCATCCCCGTTTTTAGTAATAGCAATAACAAGCCTAAGAGGTCCGTCCAAGTTTTCAAACTTTATTTGCACACCTCTGATTAACGTATGCTCTGGCAAACTAGGATCAGACTCCCTTGGAGTAATAAATAAGCGAAAAAGCATCGTCATTTTTTTAGGCAGTGATTCTAGTTTTGGGTTAAATTCTAAGCCGACGGTGTCGCCCCCCACTTCAGCTAAGGACTGCTTTCTCCGCAGCATATATTCAGGGCCCTGCTTAGTTATTTCAATCTGCTTTTTCTGTTGTAATCCTGGGACTAGGCTAACAAGAAGGTGTCCTTCATTCAAAGCTTTTCTAAAATTGTTTTTCTTATCAAAGTATACATAGGGGCTTCGTAGTTCAAACTTTAAATCCCAGTTAATGTCAGGAAGCAACGCCCAGGCATTCTCTCGTTTATGAAGTTTGTATTCGTGTTTGCCAAAATCGTTTGCCCTTAGATTTCTTATCTCTTCCAGGGTAGGATATTGCTGTCGTTTTTTATCTTCAATTTCTATTCGTTTGTAAACGCCATCGTCGGTGTACTCAAATCCATAAACATTTCCTGCCACTCCTATTAGATCAAAGTCAGTTGTATCTGCTAGATCTTTTATCTCTACTGCAACGCATTTAGGAGCTAACTCCGCTTTTGATTCTGGCCCTCGAGACAGTCTTTTTAATATAAACAATTTATTATAAACAATCTATAATAAACAATCTGTAATAAACAATCTGTAATAAACAATCTGTAATAAACAATCTATAATGAGCAAACGTATTGAACTGGCGGGTCAGTTCGTAAGCATAGTTTAGCGTGCTTAGATTTTTCTAGCTGCTCTTTTATTTTTTTTAGTTCATCCTTGTCCCTGATTATATAGTTTTCACTTAAACATTCTTCAAAACTATCCCTGTCCTTAGTATAGAATAAGATGACTGATTTTAACTGCGATCTAAAGTCTTTTAAGACAGCATTGTATTTTTGAGTTAAGAGCCAAACAGAAACTAATGCATGTCTTCCGCTAAAGGCTAGCTTAGACAGAGTCCTTCTTTTTTTAACAATGTCTTGTTCGGCTGAACAGTCATCAATAATAAACAGCGTTTCGGTTCCCTCAAATAGCCTATAGTAATGTTCTAAACAGTCGCTTAGCTTGTCAGTAGGATCAACTAAAAATATATTCTCGTCTGTCCAAACAAACTGCCTTTCTTTGTAAGACTTGTTGTGCTTAATGGTTGTGCAGAATATAACAATGTACTCGTAATGAAACCTGTAGACTGTTTGTAACAAATCAAGCACGAAGACAGTTTTCCCACACCCAGTAATCCCACAAATAAGCGAACAGTGCGGGTCTTTAGGCAAAAAGTTCAAACTATCCATCTTTTTAATAGGCTATTTCTTTCAGTCTATTTTCTTCAATGTTCAGCTGGGCGTCATAAACCACAAAAACGTGCATTTGTATCTGGCCATTCTCCTCCTCTTCCTTATTAATTTGTATGAGTATGCCATCTGACCCTACCCTTCTTCTACTCCCGTGCAGTTTGTTGTCATACGTGGATCTAAAATCCAGCCATAGTCCATATTTGTCTGTTAGATAATCTTCGAGTCTTACATCGTGAAGGTGAAGTTTTTTACACACATGGTCGGCTGTGGGGCTTGTCTGTCTGCCCCCGGCGAATAACTTTCTTATTTCATCAAAGTGTTGGTCAGGTAAAAGCCCCGCTGAATACAGCTGAAAGGGCTTGCCATCTACTGTGCAAGACAACTGCTCAATTTTTGGGTTGTAAAACACCTCAGATTCTCTCTTAAAAGGAGCTGAGGGTTTAGTAAATAGCAAGAGAACCCCCTTTAGGGACCTTAAAGAATTGCTTATAGCTATTTCCCAGACAGCGTCTTGCTTGTTTTTAATCGCTAGACTGTGGTGTAAAACTCTTTCAAAGTAAGCAACCGCCCTACTTTTATACTGGTTTAAGATTATTCTAGCCAGTTCAGGGTAGTAACAACATCAAAATTAAGAGAGATGTTACTGACAGTGTATCTAGCTGTTGGGTCATCTGATAGAATAACAGATCCGCTGTCATTGAATGTCAGTTCGTAAGTAAGTTTGTCTCTTAGTGCGCCTTGGTAATATGGCTGATGGGTTTTTAACAGTTCAAAATCTAGAGGGATGCAAAATCTGTTCTTAAATGCTCGCGCTATTGCCTGGTCTCCCTCGTCTTCCTTTGCATCTGCAGCATTAAGCCTGTGCTTAAGACCGTTTGGGCTCTGGATCCCCTGAAAGATTTTGTCTTTTCTTTCTGTTCTAGGCAGCCACAGGTCCGAATAGAGATTAAAAATGTCTGCGCTACTCAGTGAGAAGACTTCTCTACCTTCCAGTTTAATTACCATATTTTTAATGATGGCCCTGCCCAGGTTAGCAACGACAGTAGCATTAGGATCCGCCGACTCAATATCTATTTTGAATAATAGCTTGGCAGTGCCTGGCATTATAACATCGTCAGGCCCGAGGTCACTAAATCTTACTGTTAACATTTCATTGGGCTCAATTGTTGATGGATTATTTACAACGCGCACAGTCTGTCTTATGCCTTTTATGCCATGGGGCTCCTTCGCTTTTCTGAATGGATCGAGGTCGCAGCCGTATGGGTTCATTTTTTATAAAACAAAAAATAATAAATATATAAATATGGCTGATGAAGATTTTGACGCGATTGAACCTATTGAAGAAGATGAAGAAAGAGAGCCGAGTCCTTCATTGCAAGATGAACTTGAAGAAGCAGGTTCTTTACTCCCTAGACGGCCTCAAGATGTAGGAGCAGGTTCTGTACTCCTTAGAGCTCGTCAAGAACTTTTAGGAGTAGGCTCTTCACTCCCTAAAGCCCGTCAAGAACTATTGCGACAACGAATTGAATCATTCTATAGAAGTATAGGACAAGAGCTGCCAGACATGCTCGATCCTAACGATTTTGAAGAAGATGGCGGCCATTTGTATATAAAAACTAAAGTGGACCGTGTAAGAGTTACTTCAGTGCAAAACCCAACTAGGTTTTTAAGTCTAAGTACAATTAAACAAAGACTCCCTGCTGCTGATGCAGAACGATTAAACATTACAAATCTAAAGCCTGAGGCTGTTAGAGTTTTACAGAACGTGGAGCGGAGGTTGCCAACACGATCTGAAATACAAATGATCTCTATTGAAGAGTTAGGTCAAAGAACAGATGAAACAATAGCAGAAGTTGAGACGAGTTTTAATGAAGATGCGGCTTTAAAAACAGTTGGCGATTCTCCATTGTCTGAGGATGAGCCCGGGGTTCTTAAAGCTAGAATCAAGAATCTTGAAGCTGAACTGCGTGACCTCAGGTCTGTTAAGTCTGCTTTAACAACTATAAACGAAGAACTAAAAAACAATTTGGCAAAATTTAATGAGCTAGAGAGAGAGATAGAAGAAGAAAAAAATAAACTGGCTGATGCAGATGATAACAATTTAGAGCCGGAAGAAAAGGCTAAAATACAGACGAAAATGCAGGATTTAATGGAACAAAGAAAAAACAGGTTAATAGCGTTGTATATTAACAGAGAAAAAATAGCATACCAAACAAGCAGAATCAGAGAAACTATAAACAGAATCCTTCATGAAAATACTACGTTAGCAGAAAGAATAAGGACTCTGTTCAGAGAGCAGGGAATTACAATAGTTAGTATATTAACAGCCGTTGGGTTTGCTATCTCTACACTGGTTTATGCATTAACTGGCGGTGCGTCAGCAGGGCCAGTAGCGCCTCCAACGCCTCAGCCCGGTAAAAGTTGGATTAGAAAACAATTGCACCATCTAGCAAACCTATTAAAGAAGTTAGCTGCCAAAGCGCTTGATGCTCTGCCTGGCATAATAGGCAGTGTTGTTAGTTGGGTTTTGTCTACCATAGGCAAAGTGGCTGGTTATATGGCTGACCATCCGTGGACGTTAGGAGTGCTGGCTGCCGGTTTAATTTTTAGTGAAATAAAGTATAGCCAGTCCAGTAAAAGTTAAAAACACAACAAGGGCTGTCTTTTCGCTAGTGTGTCTGTCGGGGTGAGGTACATCAACAGGTGGACTGCTTTCTGGCTGTGGGCTGCTTATAACTGGTGGGGGGTCGCTTTCAGGCTAGATACTTTTTTTTAAAATGGCTGGCGCGGGCCTTGCGTTTAAGCCTTGATTGTGTCCTAAGTTTTGATCGTCTCCAGCTATGAGGATTTCATTATTATAATTCTGTATCATGCCAATCTGTAGTCTAAGGTCAGAAGGCAGCATGTATAATCCATGACCCACAACAAAGTCAACCTTTGACCTAGCATGTGCAAGAACGTTTTGGTACCTTTGTATGCTGGAAGGCAAATCAACAGCAGAGTTAATAGCATCTTCTAAATTGGCTAGAAATTGTTTTCTAGCGTCAAAGCCTGTAGATTGATCCACTATGTTAGACTTGGTCTGTGCTTGCGCTCCTAAAAGGCACCAAACGTACGTGCGTATGGAGTCATTAAGTCTTTGCACTCCTGGCATTGTTAGGCCTTTACTTTCATCTAAGATAAATGTTGCCCAAGCATTGGGGTGTTTTTGTTCTATTGATCCCAATCTAACTTGGGAGTTTGGCTTAAAAGAGGTGTGGCCGGGCCAGTAGTCAAAATTATATTCTCTACGCTGACCCCACAAATACAATGTGCCTAACCCGTGATTGCGGTCTAACTTTTGTCTAAAGTTATTTGAAGGGTTAATGTTAAATTCGTTGCAGATTCTTTCATATGCATTATTGTCCATTGGGCTAGAAATTGATTAAACGCGTTGTCATTGGGGAGGCGTACTTGTAGTTCAGTTAGTATGCGTCTATACTGGTAATAAACATGAAAGTTATATACTGACCTTACTAAGAGGTTGGGGTGGTTTAAATGGTTTGTATATGAAACACCGCAGCCAGTGGTTGAGCAGTAAACTGCAGAATTTAACTGATTCTGGTAAAAAGCCATAGGATGAGTTGACCATGCTGATGGCACTCTATCACTCTTTATTGGAGGATTTAAATATCTAGTTAGTGGCTTTACAAGTCTGACTAGAAAGCCATATGATTCATCCACTGCGATGGTTAGGTTACTAAAGTCCAAAGATTTGGGCTCATAAACCCCTCCTACGTCGTAAGTGGCACTTTCATTATATTTAAAAGGTTCCATTTTTAAATAGATTTTTTAAAAAAGGATTTAAAAAGGATGTTCCTTTATATAACCAAGCAAAACCAGCGCGTGTTTTTAAAGTATTCAGTTGACAATAAAGGCGGGAAGTGTAGGGCTGCTCTTAGAGAACTTAGGTTTAAAATAAGGTGGTTTAACATATCTGAAAAGACTCAAAATAATTGGATAGATATTTATGATGAGGGGGGCAATCGCTTAAAACGTTTAAAATACCTGATGGTTACTACAGCTTTTGTTCTTTAAAAGAAGCATTTAACAAATTTGACATACGGTTAGAAATTAATGAGGCAAATCTTATAATTACTATATTTTTACCAAAACATAAAGACAAAAGGGAGTACGTTTTTCCCAAGGGCCTTGCTCGAAGTTTAGGCTTTTATGATAGTGGTAAAACCTATCGTATTAATACACACGCGTATATAGAAAGCGGTCTATATGAATATGTAGGCAGTAGGCCATCCGATTTTCTAATTAATCCAATGTTGTATGTTCATTTAAGCGAATTAAAAACAAACACTAATTTGTATAATGGCCAGCCATCTACAGTTCTAAGAGCACTCCCATCAACTAAGGTGGGGTTTTGCGATTATCAGTCATATACATTTGGTGAAAACAGTCAATTTAAAGAATTAGTTGAAGGGCCTATAAATTCAGTGTGTGTAAAAATAACTAACCAAGATGGAAGGCCGGTTGTTTGTTCTGATTTGTTGGTGGTGCTTGAGATAGAAGATTAATCAGAGAGAAAGTTTAAATGTGCGGTTCTAGAGCAGGAAAATTATTTTGCCCGCAAACCCCACTTTTCACGCGATTAGATTTGTTTAATTTTGTAGGTTTTAGCTATTTTTTTTGGTTGAGGAAATTTGATTATGTGAAAAGGGGGGTTTGCGGGCGAAATAAGATTGCTGGTCGAGAACCGACATTTAATCTTTCTCTGAAAAGGAATATTACCCCCTCTCTCCCCCCTTCCCCCCTCTCTACTCCCCCTCCCCCTCCTCATGAACAGTATTTTTGCTCACTGGATCCAGATTATGGTCCCATGTTGCACGTGATTTCATCATTCACAGATACCAGTACTTTTGATCAGCCAGATTAACACAAGGAAATCCATGCATTATTTCTTAATTAACCCCCCCCCCCCCCCCCACAAAAAGTCGAAAAATGTACGCACCTAATCTTACACATTCACAGATACCAATACATTGAATCAGCCAGATAGAAACAACGAAATCCATGCATTTTCTCTCTTTTTTTTAAAATTAACAATAAGTCGAAAAATGTCCGATCTTTAAAGAAACGCGCGCGCGCGCGCGCCCACACACACACACACACACACACACACACACACA
>JAMYXO010000337.1:0-5000 GCA_033310375.1 Conus canariensis | reverse complement strand
CACAGCCCTGATGTGGCCCCTTGCGGTCGGCTGGGCTATAAGCAACATTATCTTATCTCCTCTTTCCATTCCACTTTGCCGACATTCCCCTTCCCCCTTTCTTTATTTCTTCCTCCTTCTCTCCTCTCTTCCTTCCTTTACTTCCTCCTCTTTCCTCTTCATCTCCATTTCTCCCCCTTTCTTTCCTTCCTGCTACTTCTCTTTGTTTCTCTCTTCGTTCCTCCATTTAAAAAATTTTTTTTTTAGTTGCAAAGTGAAGCGACTGCAGGCGGAAATCTAAACAAATTTTACGTGTAATTAACAGCGAACCGCCAAGAAAACGTAGACAAACGAATCACAAGACAAAACACGACGCGTTTCGACCTCTTAGGTCTTCTTCAGGCAAGATACGAAACTCTCAGGACAACGGAAATGAACGAGCAATCACCTATCTTCGTTCACTTCAGCGTAAGATGGGCGTTTTTGTTCCTTCTTACTCCCATAACCCCCGACCCCTCCTCCCTCCTCCCCCCCCCCCCACTCCGCCTCATCCTTTGTCTTCTTTTTTTTTTTTTTCGTCCTTTTTCTGTCTCCTACTTCTTTCTTCTCTTTCTCCACTGCCTCCTTTTCTTCTTCCTCCTCTTTGTCCTATTCCTTCCTCTTCTCCTCATCCTTTATCCCTTTTCATTCTTCTTCGTTTCCATTCCCCTTCCTCTTCTTCCTCCTTCTTCTTCCTACTCTTCATTCTTTTTCCTCCTCCTCTCTTCCATCTGTTCATTCCTCTTCCTTTTCTTCCTTCCTTCTCTTCATTCTTTTTCTCCTCCTCCTCATTCCTCTTCCTTCCTCTTCACTTCCCTTCCTCCTCCGCCTTGCTCCTGTGTTCATCTCTATTCCTCCTCCTTTTTTCTATTCATGAATGTTTTTCTTTTTTTTCCTCGTTCTTTGTCTTTTCCCTTCTCTTCTTCCTCTTCTTCATTCGTGTTCTTCCTCCTCTTATTCCTCTTCTTCCTTCTCTTCACTCCTCTCGTCCTTCTCTTCCTTCCTCTCTTCCTTCTCTTCACTCCTCTCGTCCTTCTCTTCCTTCCTTCTCTCCTCCTCTTCATTCCTCTTTTGTTTTTCGTATGCTTTTCCTCCTTTCATTCTTCTTCATTCTCCTCCTTTCTTCTCTCTTTCCTCCTCCTTTCCCTTTCTCGTCCTTTTTTTTTGTCTCCACCACTTCTCCTCCTCACCCTCCTCCTCCATCCTGTTTCTCCTCCTCTTCCTTCTCCTCCTCCTTCTCCCTCCTCTTCCTCCTCCTCCTCCCCTCCTCCTCCTTCTTCTCCTCTTCCTCCTCCTCCTCCTCTTCCTCCTCCTTCTCCTCCTCCTCTTCCTCCTCCTCCTCCTCCCCCTCCTCCTTCTTCTCCTCTTCCTCCTCCTCCTCCTTCTCTCCTCCTCTTCCCCTACTCCCCTCCTCCTCCATCCTGTTTTTCCTCCTCTTCTTCTCCTCCTCCTTCTCCCCTCTTCCTTCTCCTCCTCCTCCTTCTCCTCCTCCTCCTCCTCTCCTCCTCCCGCCTCCTCCTCACCTTCTCTCCGTCTCACCCCTTTCTCTCTTCCTCCTCCTCCTCTTCTCCTCCTCCTCCACCTCCTCCTCCTCTTCCTCCTTCTCCTCCTCCTCCTTCTGCTCCTTCCTCCTCCTCCTCCATGTATTTGGCAATCAGGCGCATCCTGCTCTTTTTCTGTCTTTTTCTTCTCACAATTCTTTTCTTTTTGCTTGTCTTTCTTTTCCTCTTCCTCTCTCTCTTCTCTTTTCTGTGTCTCTTTTTCTCTTTGTCCACCCCCACCCCTTTCTTTGTCTCTCTCTGATTCTCTTTGTCTCTTTCTTTCCCCCACCTCTGTTACCTCTCTTTCCTTCCCCGCTCTCTCTCTCTTTCTCTCTCTCCCCCCTCTCTCTCTCCCTCTCTCTTTTTGTCTCTCTCTGTATCTCTACCTCTGTTCACTGTCTTTGTTTCTGTCTCTCTTTCCTTCTCTGTCTCTCTGTCTCTGTCTCTCTCTCTTGATTCGCTCTCTTTCTCTCTTTTCCCCTCCACCAACTCTCTGTCTGTCAATCTGTCTTTGTCTCTGTCTCTGTCTCTCTCTGTCTCTGTCTCTCTCACTTCTCTTGCTCTTCCTTTTCTTTCAGTGTGTGTGTGTGTGTGTGTGTGTGTGTGTGTGTGTGTGTGTGTGTGTGTGTGTGTGTGTGCCTGTGGAAGTACTGATGGAAGAGTAGTGCCAGACACCAGGTTACGGAGTTCATGCCTCGCACCATACATCACTGCAGTGCCACCCCACTAATCTCCTGCCGTCTCTCCGTAGACATTTGGCGACGTGAGGGCAGCAAGCAACAAGGCCATTGTGCCTTCTTTTCAAGACAGCAAATAAACAACGGTTGCCAATGGAAAGAAAGCTTCCGTCTGTGTTTTTTTATACGTGGAGGTGGGTGGGGTGGAAGAGAGAGAGAGAGAGAGAGAGAGAGAGAGAGAGAGAGAGAGAGAGAGAGAGAGAGAGAGAGACGAGAGAGAGAGAGAGAGAGACACACACACACACACACAGACAGACAGACAGATGAACAGACAGACAAAGAGACACAGACAGAGATAAAGAGAGACAGATAGACAGACAGAGAGTCAGAGAGACAGATAGAGCCAGAGAGAGAAGGGGGAGGGGGGAGGACAGGCGGAGAGGAGGGGGAGTGGGGACGAGGGGACTGTGAGAGGGAGATGAGAGAGAGTTGAGAGAGAGTGGACAAACTAGCAAAATAGGTGTGTGTGTGTGTGTGTGTGTGTGTGTGTGTGTGTGTGTGTGTGCGTGCGTGTGTGTGTGTACGTGTGTGTGTGCACGTGCGTGCGTGCATGCGTGCGTGCGTGCGTGCGTGTGTGTGTGTGTGTGTGTGTGTGTGTGTGTGTGTGTGTGTGTGTATGCGTGCGTGCATACGAGCGTGCGTACGGTGTGTGTGTGTGTGTGTGTGTGTGTGTGTGTGTGTGTGTGTGTGCGTGCGTGCGTGCGTGCGTGCGTGCGTGCGTGCGTGCGTGGTGTGTGTGTGTGTGTGTGTGTGTGTGCGTGCGTGCATGCGCGTCAATAGAATGCCTGATGACTGTCTTCTGCTGGTCAAAGTGCGAAGTTGCGCAGTACTTCCACCAGGTTAATCCCGACTGTTTTCTCCACCAATCACGAATAAGTTTACACAAATTCGGCGTATCAGATGGCCCAACGTAAATATCATCGTCTGAAATTAGAAAAACAAACAAATAAACAAAAAAACCCCCCAACAGAAGTGAAAAATAAAGGCGAGTTAAAAACGATCCAATTTCCAAGTGTGGCTTCTTTCACATTTAAATTTGTCTCATCTTCCAAACGAACAAAACAAGTTTATCTTTAAAGATAAGAGGCTGAACAAATCTTTTCTAATTATGCTCAGCCATTACTTTTTTCTCCCCAAGCACCAAAAATAGCAACATCCTCTGATTGGTAAGGAGAATCGTAGGCACTGTTCCTCTCCCTGATCACCGACCCTGAGATAACAATTTTTTTTTTCATCCTCCAAGCTATGTCTGCCAAGTCAGGTCTGTTACCTGCAATTGTTCTTCGTTTCAAAGGTAATTTTTTTTTACCGAATTGGAAGCGCCGCTGCGGCGAATGTTTCTCTACTTTCTCCAACGTACGTCTGCCGAGTTAGACGAGCCGTTCACGTTTATCTTCCGTGGCGCCCTGTCAGAGTGGTAGGGAGTGTGTGGATCGTCTGCTCAACCTGAGAGGGTTGAGTTGAGAGAGCTTCGAGTGCTTGAGTGTTGATGGCCTGCGAGCAATCTGGATCAAAAAGAGTTGAACGTGTGGGTCATTGCGCTCTCGTCTGGGGTTCTGGTGTTTGCTGCTGATTGAGTGGATTGTGTTGACTTTGGGAATTCTCCTTCGGTTTGTTTAAGGTAAAGTCCTGAAGGGGCAGCGAACTGCTAGAGGTTCGATGTGTCTAGAGCATGACATGATGGGGGAGGGGGGTAACGCACATGGCTTTATAAATAAGTATTAACTAACTGAACGTGACGGATCAGCAGACAGCACACCGACAGGTAAACAAACGGCCTTTCAATCATAACACCTCAGTCAGTCCATCCCCTAGACTATACACAGCGTAGGTGTGCAATAGTTACCACTGATATCAGTGGCGTCTGTCGTCACAGCTTCTGTGCGACTGGAGCGTAAAGTTAGGCCGTGATGGCGGCCTACTTATCAGCTGATGGTTCAAATGGTCAGTTCGGCATTTCTTTCTTTCCTTCTTCTTCCTTCCGCTCCTCTTTCTCCTCCACCAGTTTTTCTCTTTGTATTCGTTCATCGCCACTGCCTCCTCTTAATTTCAATTCTTTTTCTTTTTCTCCCCCCCCCCCTTCTCCCCACCTTCCACCCTTCTTCTGCTTTTCCTCCATCTCTCCTCCTCCTCCTCCTCGTCTCTTCTTCCTTCAATTTCCATCTTAATGTTGCTCTGTCTCTCCCCCCATTGCCCTCTTTCTCCTATATTTCTTAGCTCTCTTTATTAAGATTATTGATGTTCTTGTTATAGAGTTTGCCGAGGCCTTCGATATCGCTGACCATGCAGTACCTACCCCCACCCCCCACCCCCAAAGAACAAAATGTAAAAAAACAAAACAACAACAAAAAAAAAAACCGAGAAAAAACCCCTGAGCATATGGTCTATCAAACACTAGATTAGAATTTATGTCATCATTCCTAAACAACAGATATAAACTTGTTTCCGATGATGGACATAAACATTCTCTTTTGCCTGTCAAATGTGGTGCTCCCCAAGGTTCTGTCTTTGGACCTACTTTCTCCTCAGTATACATCGATGATCTTCGTTTATTCTAACAAGCTCTCTGTGACTTGTTAGCAGACAACACAACCGTTTGTACAAACCATTCTAAAGTTGAACACGTAGCACCCGCATGACAGCGATGTACCAGTCAATTGTTTAATCAACTGTTTAAATTAAATAATGAATTATGAGTTTGAAC
>JAMYXO010003379.1:0-20350 GCA_033310375.1 Conus canariensis | reverse complement strand
CAAAAACCCAAAAAAATTTTAAAAAATTTTCCCCCGGGGGGGGGTTTTTGGGTTTTTTTGGGGGTTTTTTTTTTGGGGGGGGGGGGGTTTTTTGGGGGTTTGGGGTTTGGGGGGGGGGGTTTTTTGGGGGTTTTTTAAATTTGGGGGGGTTTTTTTTGTTGGTTTTTTCCCCCCGGAAAATTTTTTCCCGGGGGGGGGTTTTTTTTTTTTTTTTTTTTTTTGGTTTTTTTGGGGGTTTTTTTTTTTTAAAAAAAAAAATTTTTTTTTAAAATTTTTTAAATTTTTTTTTTTTTGGGGGGGGGTTTTGGGCCGGGGGGTTTTTTTTGGGGGTTTTTTTTTTTTTTTTTTTTTTTGGGGGGGGGGGGGAAAAAAGGGGGGAAAAAAAAAAAAAAGGGGCCCGGGGGGGGGGTTTTTTTTTGGGGGGGGGGGGGGGAAAAAATTTTTTTGGGGACACTTGGGGGGGGGGTTTTTGTTTTTTCCCCCTTTTTTTTTTCTTCCTTTTAAAAAGGGTTTTGGAAAAAAAAGGGGGGGGGTTTTAAAAAAAGGGGGATAAAAAAAAAAGGGGGGTTTTCCCCCCAAAAAAATTTTTTTTTAAAGAAAAAAAACCCCCCCTTTTTTTTTTTCCCCCCCAAAAAAAAACCTTTTCCCCGGGGGGTTTTTTTAAACCCCCCAAAAACCCCCCAAAACCCCCCCCAAAAAAATTTCCCAAACCCAAAAATTTTCCCCCCCCCAAAAAACCCAAAAAAAAACCCCCCCCCCAAAAAACCCCCCCCCCCCCCCCCCTTTTTTAAAAAAAAAAACCCCCCCCAAAAAAAAAAAAATTTCCCCCAAAAAAAAAAATTTTTTTTAAACCCCCCCCCCCTTTTTTTTTTTTTTTTTTAAAAAAAAAAAAAAAATTTTTTTTTTTTTTTTTTTTTTAAAAAAATTTTTTTTTCCCCCTTTTTCCCTTTTTTAAATTCAAACCAAAAAGGGGGGGGGGTTTTTTTTTTTTGGGTTTTTTTTTTTTTCCCCCCCCCCTTTTTTTAAAAAAAAAAAAAAAAAAAAAAACCCAAAAAGGGGGGGAAAAAAAGGGGGGGCCCCGGGGAAAAGGGAAAAAATTTTTTTTTAATTTAATTTTTAACCCTTAAACCTTTAAAAACCCCCCCCCTTTTTTTTTTTTTTTTGGGGGCCCAATTTTTTTGGGTTTAAAAAAAGGGGCCCCCAAAATTTGGGGGGGGGTTTGGGGTTCCCCCCCGGGGGCCCCTTTTTTTTTCCCCCAAACCCGGGGGTTTTTTTTTTTGGGGGGAAAACCCCCCGGGTTCCTTTTGGGGGTTTTTTTTTTTTTTTTTTTTTTTGGGGGGGGGGGGTTTGGGCCCTTTTTTTTTTTTTTTGGGGGGGGGGTTTGGGGGGGAAAAAAAAAAAAAAATTTTTGGGTTTTTTTTTTTGGGGAAATCTACTATCTATCAAAATTTTCAAAATTTTATCTTTTCTATAACTCCCCCAAAGCACACTGTTTTTTAAAAATCAAAAATTTCTAAAAATCCGAACCACAAACACAAAAGGTGTATTTTTTTTTTTTTTTTTTTTCCCCCCATGTTCTTTTCATCAAATCTCATCTCAAATAACATTCAATATCCCTTTACGACCCAAGGGGGGTTCTTTTTTTTTTTTTTCTAACTGTTAAAACAGTAAACCCCGGGAAAGTTGGAAAAAAAAAAAAAGGGGAAATCCCATCCCACATCGTAGGTTTTGGGTTTTAATTTATCATGCTATATCAGTCCCATTGGCCTTTACAAAAATCCACCCCCCAAGCAGTCTTTTTTTTTTTTAAAAAAGCAACTGTTTACCGCAAATTCACAGGGAAAAAACCGGGGGGGTTTTTTTTTGGTGGGGAAAGCTCTTGGTGGCCCCGGCCCGGCCCGGGTAATCTTGGTGACCCCCCTGGGGGTTGCGGGGGGTTCCCAAAAACCCCCCGCCGGGGGGCCGTTTTTTTTACAAGGGGGGATTTTTCCCTTCCGGGTTGTTAAACCCCCTTGGGGGGGTTGGGGTTTTTTTTGGACTCCAATTTTCCCTTAAGTCCTTCAAAAGGAAAATTTAATAAAACCGGGGTTTCCCCCGTGTGGGGGGGGAACCCCGGCACGCTTTTCCTTCTTGCACACACGTAAAAATCCCAAATCCAAACTGGGGGGGCAAAAGGGAAGTGGGCAAGGTTTTTGGCCTTTTGGTTAGGGGGAGGACCCACCCGTTACACATAGAATGACCCCCCTGCGTGGAAAAAGGGAAAAAATAAAAAAATGAAGGAATTTAAGGAAAAACCGAGGGGAATCGGGATTTTTGAACGAAAATTGGAATGGATGACCCCGGGGAAACGCCCCCCCGGGAAAAATGAAGCCGGCTGGCGGGCAGCCCCTTTCAGTGGGCCCCACTACCCGGGTTTGGCCCACCCCCGGTTGGGGTTTTTTAAACGAGTGTTGATTGAAAAAAGCGCTTTTAGGGGTTTGGGTTTTCCTTTTAACCCGAGGAATAGGGGTATTTTTGTATTTCATTATTATTATTATTATTTGTTTTTTTTTTTTGTCTTTTTAAAGAGAAAAGGAAGGGGAGGGGAGAGGGGGAGGGGAAAAACAGAGGGGAGAGAGGGGGGAAGAGGGGGGAAGGGGGGGAGAGAGGGGGTTTGTTTGAAAAAGATGAGAACATGAACATCCGGGGGAAAAAACTATTTTCATAAAAAAATACGCTCTATAAAAATTTTCCCTGTCTTTCTTCTCCCAAAAACATTTTCCAATGCTGATTAAAAAATTTTAAGATTTTGGCGCCCCAAACCCCCCCCCCGGAAAAAACCTGGAAAAGTTTTTTTTCCCAAAAAAAAGGAGTTTGGGATTTTATTGGGGGATGGGGGGGTGGGGGAAGGGGCATGAAGAGAAAAAACAAATCCAGAAAGGGGGAGGAAAAAAAAAAGACGGGGGCCCTTTTTCCACCTTTCCCCATTTGTTTTGCGCCATTTTTAAAACCAAAAATTTTTTAAGGGGCTTTTGTTTCTCAAACCCAAAAAACCTTTAAAAGCCACTAAAAAAAAAATTTTAAAAAAATTTTTGATGTTTTGTTTTGGAATGTTGTTTGATGATGATGATGATGGGGGTTTTATGTGGCGCCCAAGCGAAAAACGCCCGCCCGCGGGGGGGTTGATGCCCGGTGTTTTGGGGGATAGATGTAGAGGATGGGGGAGGGGAGGAGGGGGAAAAAAATTTTTTTGTCTCCCTTTCCCTTTTACGTGGAGATGCAATTGCCCCCCGCTTTTTTTTTTAATTTTAATGCATGTTCTTTTCAAAGGGAAAAATTGCAATTGCCGCCTATGATTTGTCTTTTGGGTATTTTGGGGGTTTTTCAATTGGGGAAAGAAATTTTGCCGCCTTTTGGTTTTTACCTCATGAAATTTGGGGTTTTGGGGAATTTTGAAATTTCCGCACTAGGGATCGCCTCAGGGAATTTTTTGGGTTTTTTCGGGGTGGAAATGAAATTTTGCGCCCCCATGATTTGCCCTTCTTGTATTTTTCGGTTAAAAGTGGAAAATTAAACAATTGTCCCCCAAATGATTTCCCTTTTTTTGAAGTTAGGTTAAAGATGGGGGCCCTTGGTTTTTGGGGAAGTGCTTTAAAAAATTTTTTTCAAATATTGAAATTTCAGTGCCTTCGACGCTTTTCCCATTGACTCTTTTAAGAAAAGGGGAGGGGGAGGGGGGAGGGGGAAGGGGCAGGGGGAGGGGGGGGAAGAAAAAGGAAAAGAGGGGGGGGGAGAAACAAAAATAGAATCCCTCCTTCTCTCTCTCTCTCTCTCTCTCCTCTTTTTCTCTCCCCTCTCCCTCTTCTTTTCTTTTCCCTTAACGAAACCCAAGCATTCCTAAGCTTTTTCCCCTGTTTAGGGTCTGTTTTTTGTCTGTCTGCTGTTGGGGTTCCTGCCCCTTTGTCTGCCCTGTTTTTCTTTCTTTCCCCCCCCCCCCCCTCTCCCCTCTCTCTTATCTCTCTCCTCTTTTCTCTCCTCTCTCTCTCTTCTCGAGGAGGGAAAGGGGTTTGTGTTTTTAGGGGGACTGGATTTAAATTTTGGGGAAACGAAAACAGACGGGAAAAAAAGGGGGAAACCCCAAACCCCACATTTTGGTAAGGGCCCCCCCCAAAAATCAATGACACCTCTTTGTTTACAAAAAATCCTTTAATTTTGCAATTGACAGCCTGATTTAACTTTTAAAAGGGCCAATGGGATTGGGGGAGGTGGCTTTAGAAAAAAAAACTTTTTAAAGGGGAAAAAAAAAAAAAAAAAAAACTTAAAAAAAAAAAAAAGGAAGGGGCCTGAAATCAGTTTTAAGGGGGAACGTTTTTAAAAACCCATTTTTTAAGGGGAAAACCTTTGGTTTCCTGAAGGAAAAGGGATACTTTTAAACACTTTTGGGTTTTTAATTTTAAACCCCGCATTTGTAGCCCTTTCAACTTTTTCAGCCCGAACAGTTTTTTTATCCATTTTGTAGAAGGTGGTTTTTTTTGGGGTGACTTTTTTTTTTTTCCCAAAAATTTTTCCTTAATGAATTTTTAAAAGAAATTCGGCGAGTTACTTAGCACTTAGGAAAACCACTTAAAGTTTACCATTTCAGGGGAAAAATAAAAAACCAAGGGTTAAAAAAATTTTTTTTTTTTTTTTGATTTTATTTTTCTTTTTTTTTGGTCGAAGTAATTTTACCCCCCGGTATTTTGTTAAAAATTTTTTGTCCGCCCTCCTTTTTCCGCCCATAGTGGGGTTTTTGGGGGGTTTCCATTTCCCCGTCCATTGGGCCCTGTGATTTAAATTTTGGGGGGGGTATCATTTAAAATTTGATGAATTACATACTTGAGGGTTGGGCAAGCCTTTTTAAAAAAAGCCTGTGCCTTTTTCTTCCGAAAAAAAAAAAAAAAAAAACCCAAAACACACACCCCCAAAAACAGTAAAGTTAGGTTTTATCTGTTAAGACTCCATTGTTCACATATTTTGTATGTATTTTGGATTTCAATAGGTATGTATTTTTATTTACTTTTTGGGCTTTTACCACCACACCCCACACACACACACACACACACACACACACACACACACACACACATACACACACCCCCCACATACCCCACACCCCCTTCCCATCTACCTTCGGGTTTTTTTTTTTCCCCTTGTTTTTTCTTCTTTCTATCTATCTATTTAATTTTTTTATCAAATCTATCTAAAGGGCGTCCCAACCGCAATTTGGCGTGTCCCAATTTTGTTTTTTGGCTTTGGGGGGTGCGTTTTTTTTAAAAGGGGTTGGGTGGGGGTGCTTTGAGTAAAGGTCCCTTTTGGCGTGCGAGCGTTTGCTGCTTTGCGCTTTCCCGCCCCCCCGCGGGGCGCGGCGCGTGTGATTTGGTTTTTTGGGGTGGGGTTTGGTTTTTTTTCCTGTTGTGTGTTTTTTTGGTTTTTTTTTTGGTTGTGTGTGTTTTTGGTGTTTGTTTTTTGGTGTGTGTGTTTTTTTGTGTGGGGGACGTTTTTTTAAAAAAATTTTTTATATACGTAATACATACTAAAATCACAAAACATACATAAAATATGTAAAAAAATTTTTGATTTTCCACAAATTAAAAAACAATCACTGTTGTGTTTTGGTCTTTTTTATTTTTTTTTTTTTTCCGGAAAAGTTTTTTTGGCCCCAGCTTAAATTAAAAAAAGCGGTTTTTAACGAAACGCAAGTGGGGAAATTTTCAACTTTTCTAAAGTTGATTTTTTTCCCCAAAAAGATTTAAAGGGTTTTTTTTGATTTTTAAAAAATTTCTCTATCGCGATACAAATTCTGAATTTTACAAACTACATGAAATTTTTATTTAAATTCTTTTCCACAAAAAGGTTGGGCCCATAGATTTACGTAAATTCGGGGTTTTCCAAAAACGAAGTTCCGGTCCCATGTTTTTTTCCTTTTTTCCTATTTTTGAACATTTGCCGTGTTTAACCCTGTCCCAAATTTTTTTTCCTTTTTTTTTTAAATAACCCCGGGGCCAAGACCCTTTTTTTAAAAAACCCACATTTTTCACATCCATAATCACCAGAACTTTTAAATAATTTTATGAAATTTATTGTTCTTTTTTCTTTCTGCTTTTCTCTTTTTTTTTAAAACTTAAATTTATAAATTTTTACGATTTACGAAAAGTTTTTACTCTTTTTTAAAAAATTTTTTAACAAAATTAGCGCCCTGAAGGCGGGGGGGAATTTTAGGGCTTTTGGTATATCCCTTTTTTTTATGGGTTAAAACCCCCCCAAAAAACCATTCCTTTTTAAAATTTCCTTTCGTTTAAACCCAGTCTTTTTTTTCAGCAAATTTTAAGAAATTTTGCTGTTTTTTTTTCGCAGCAAAGTCCCCTTTTTTTTTCCTTATGCCATTTTGGGGTTTTTTTTACTTTACACACCCCACACACACAAAAAACACACACAAACACACAAACACACACACCACACAAACACACAAGAGGGGGAAGAGGGGGAGGGGAATTTTTGAATCTGATCGTGTTTAATTTGAGTTGACGTTGCCAAAATGATGATCGTGTTTTGTTGTCAAAAAAATTTTTTTGGTTTTCCTGTCAAAAAGTTTAAGCAAAGTTTTTTTTGTTTGACATTTTTCCTGTTTTAAAATACTTTCACTTGGAAAGGGGGAAATTAAGTGGGGCCCTGCCCAAAGTTTAAAGGAGGTTTGGGAAAAATTTTTTTTTTTACCAAAAAATTTTTTATTCATTGGGGCCCCCCCAATAGAAAATGGTTAACCCCCGAAATGGCCCGGTTTTCATTTTAGGGGGCCCCCCAATTTTTAAAACTTTTTGGAAAATTTTTTTTAAAAAAACAAATTTTCTTGATTTTAAACCCAAGGGCCCCGGTAAACAAAAATAAAAATGTTTCCCCCCCAACAAAGTTTAATGCATACTCTGCAGATCACTAAAAAAAAAAAATAAAATTAACATCCCAATGTTTTAAAACAAAACAAAACCCCAAAAAAACAACAACGAAAGGAATTTTTTTTAGGGGCGGGGGTTTGGGGTACACAGGTTAATTTTAAGGGCCACAATGGGGTAATTTCTTCCCTTCCCAAACGATGAAAAAATTCCCAATAAGAGGGGAGAGAGAGAGAGAGAGAGAGGGGAGAAAAGAGAGAGGGGGAAGGAGAGAAGAGAGAGACAGACAGAAAGACAACAACAGACAGACAGCCCAGACAAAAAGGGCACAGAGACTGAGAAAAGAGAACAGAGGACGGAGGGGACAGAGGAAAGGAGGGGACAGAGAAGAGAGAGGGAGACAGAGACAGAGAGAGACAGAGACTTGACGAGACAGGGGAAAGGGGGGGGGGGGGGACAAAAAAGGGGAAAAGGAGAAAAAGGGGGAGCCCAGAAAAAGAGAGAAGAGAAGGGGGGAGAAGGGGGGGGGGGGGGTTTTTGGGGAAGGGGTTTGGGGGGTTTTGGGGGGGGGGGGGTTTTTTTTGCCAGCAGCATCAAAAGCCCTTTGAAGCCCAAACAAAAGAGTGAGGGGGGGAAAGCCTGGATCATTGTGTTTTTGAACCCCTTTCAACATGTAAAAAGGGACTGAAGAAAAAAAAAAACAAACAAAAAAAAAAACATGGTTGTTTTTGACACGTAATTTTTTTTACCCCAAAGTTCGAAAGACTTTTGGGCCCTTTCAGAAAAAAACCAAAATTCAGCTTTGCATGTGTAACCGGGGGTTTTTTTTTCCCCGGACGATTTTTAAAATTCAGGCTAAAAAGTAATTTTTGTAGGGGGAATTTTGGGGGATCCCGTGGCTCCCCCCTTTATCAAAAATTTTCAAAAGGTCCCCGGGTCAAGGAGGGGAAAACCAAAAAGCAAACAGAGATAAAACCCCCAAAAGGAAAAATTTTTAAACATTCAAAATTTCTGATACAGTTTTCTTTTTTTTTAAAAACCAAATTTATAATAAAAACAAAAAAAAAAAATTTTATATTTTTAAAGGGCCAAAACCCTAAAAACAATTTTTTTCCCTTATTATTTTTCCCTGTAAAGACGTTAGGTAAAACTTCCCTGCTTGTGTTTGGGGGGAAAGTCTTTCCAGAATGAAATAAGAAACGCTTTTTTCCCCCAAAGGATTTTGACCAACCACCCTGGGTTATCCTACCTTTGTGGGGGGTTTTTTTGGGGTTTCCCCCCGCTTTTCCTTTTCCATCGCCCGATGGTCAATAAAACCCGGGTTTAAAATGACTTTTTGAGAGTGTTTTATTAGACTCAGGGAACGTTTGGTTTTTTTTTTTTAAAAAAGGGATTTTTGGCCCTTTTCGACTGTGGTTTTTTCCCGTTAAATTCGATTGTCTCTAAACCCTCCCTCCCATCTTCCCTTTTCCCTTTTTTAATCTCCCTTTTTCCCTTTTAAAAAATTTTTTCCCTTTTATCTGCCCCCCCCTGTCCCCCTTCGGGTTTCAACACCTGTGGGGCCAATTGCCAACGAGACAAAAATTTGGGGGGAAGGTAAAAGGAAAGGCTTTTTTTATCACTGTCCACCTCCTTTTTTTGGCTGGTTTTTTCCCTTGGTCGGCGAGGCCCCACCCTAATTCTGACCCCTAGTTCCCCCCTATGGGCTCCCCTCTGTCTGGTCTTTTTCTGTTTGTTTTTGCCCTTTTTCTGTTTTTTGTCTGTCTTCTCCTTTTCCCCTCTTCTTCTCTCTTCTCTGCAGTTTTAATATTGTATCCTTAAAGGCTAAAAGGCCCAGACACCCGGCATTTTTAAAATTTAAATGGCCAAGCTAAAATTCCCGCTGCCTAAATTGACTTTTCCAGCCAAGGAAAAATAAGGGACGTTTTTTAAAAGAGGGGAGCGGGGAAGGAGAAAAAGAGAGGGGGAGAAGGGGGATGAAAAAAGAGGGGAGAGAGAGGAAGGCGGGGTCCCAAACTTTTGATCGATTACCTCACACCCTCAAAGCCCCCCCACAAAACGCCCCAAACAAAAGGGGCCTTTTTTATAAAGCCCCGTAAAATTCGGCCCCCCACAGCCCAAAATCATTTTGTCCCCAAGGGGAGAGGGGGGAGAGGAGAGGGGGAGAAGGGGGGAAAAATAAGAGAGGGGAGAGAGAGAGGGGGGGAGAGAGGGGGGAGGGGGAAGAGAGAGAGGGGCTTTTTAAAAAAACCCCGGGGCCCAAATCTCAATATTCTCCTTTTTTCAACGCCCCAAAAAAGAATACATAAAGGGCCACTTACATGGGGCCCCCCCCCAGCCCAATCAGTTGCACAGGAGATAGAAGGGAGAGAGAGAGAGGAGAGAAAAGAGAAGGGAGAGAGGAGAGAGAGGGGAGGAGAGAGGAGAGGTTTAAAAGTGGACCAAATTAAAAGTTTCGGACACCCAGACAAATCAAGCCACCCCCCCCCCGGGGGGGGGGGGGGGGGGGGGGGGGGGGGGGGGAGGGGGGGGGTGGGGGGGGAAAGGGGGGGGGGGGGGGGGGCCCCCCCCGGGGGGCCCCCCGGGGGGTTTTTTTTTTTTTTTTCCCCCCTTTTTTTTTTTTTTTTTTTTTTTTTTTTTTTTTTTTAAAATTTTTTTTGGTATAGTTTTTTAAAAATTAATTTTCATGACTTTTTTTTTAAAATCAAAAACAAAAAAAAAGGGAAAAAAACATAATTTTTTTTTAAAAAAAGGGAAATTACCTGTAAGACGAGTTTTTTGCTGCACGGATCGCTACAAGTCAAAAATAAAGCACACGGTTGCAGCTAAAATGACTGGGAAAACATGGGGGGATCTCCAATGCCACCTAACAATGCGTGACCTACGCAGCCGGCTTTGGGGAGGAAATAAAGCATTTTATTTTAGCAACACTCCTTGGGTCAATACATAGATGAAAAAAAACCTTTGTATCATTAAACGGGGTCTTAAAAATCGAGCTTTCCATTACTTCCTTAATCAAGAAACATTCAAGCCAAAATTTTAAGTTCACATGTCCTTTAGAGCAAATGAATAGCGCTGACACTTTAAAACTTTATAATCACATGGATAAAATTCTCGGGGGAAAAGCCATGAAACGGCTGAAGTGGGAAACTCTGGGGGAAAAGGAGAAGGAGAGCGAGGAGGAGAGAAGAGAGAAGGAGAGGAGAGAGAACGGGGGACAGAGAGGGAGAGACAGAGGGAAAGGCGGGGAAAGGACCGGGGAAGGAGAGAGAAGGGGAAGGGGAGAAAGAAGAAGAGAGAAGAGAGGACAGAGGGGGAAAAAAGGGAAGAGGGAGGGAGGAGGAAGAGAGAAGAGGAAACAGAAGGTTGAAGGGACGGGGGAGGAAGGGAGAGGGAGGGAGAGGAGGGAGAAAGGGAGGGGGGGAGGGGAAAGGAAAGGAAGAGAGAGAGGAAAAAGAAAAAGGGAACGGGGACCCCAAGGGCCCAAACGGGGGGAGTAGGGACAGGATCGGATAAAAAGTAAGCAAATCCCCTAACACGATTCAAAATTGCCTTATTTTTCAACAGTTTTATGGGGAGCCTCTTTTCCCCTTCCCAAAAAATTAAAGGGGAGCCCTTTTTCAGCCCGGGGGTTTAAACAGAATATGGGGGGCCCTCTTTTCCCTTCAGACGGGCCCTTTAAAAAGGTTAAACCCAAAATATGGGGACCCTCTTTTCCTTCCAGATTCCCTTTTAGGGTCAACAGATTAGGGGGAAAAGGCCTCCTTTTTCCTTCCAGACTGCCTTAAGTATCCAGTGAACCCGTTTTTGGATTTTTTCCCCTGGGTTTCCCTTTGAGGTTTTTTGTCTTCCGTTATGCCCTCCTTTGTCTTCATTGTCCACGACCCCTTTGTTTCTGTTTGGGCCCCTTCTGCCTTTTCCATTCCCCCCTTTTTTCCCTTTCTCGCCCCCCCCCCCCCCCCCTTCCCCCCCCTCTTCCCCTTTCCTTCCCAAAATTTTTGTTTCTTATTTATTTATTACATTATTTTCCCCGAATTCTTTTTTTTTTTGTTCCCCTCCCCTTTAAATGTATTGCAGTTTTTTTCCCGGGTCCAGCACGTTTTCCCCGAATATCAAAGAGAAAATTCCCCAGACTTTGGTTTGCTTTGTGTATGCCTTCAGTGTCTGTCCTGATGCTAGTGGGATCGGGTTTTTCACCCTTTTTTTTGTATGGGGTTTCTAGTCAGTTCCTTTTCCACTTCTTTTGGGTTTTCGGCCCCTCGTTTAACCCATCTACACGTCTTTCTTTTCTTATTTGCCAAGGTATGACCCCCGTAAGTATATTTTTTCTATTGGGTTGTTGAATCTTCCCCTCTCTCCCCTTTTCTCCTCTCTCTTTTCCTTTTTCTTCTTCTTCTTTCTCTTCCCCTTTTTTTTTTTCCTTTTCTCTCTCTCTCTCTTTTCTCTCCCCTCTCTCTTTTTCTCCCCCCCCCTCTCTCTCTCTTTTCCTTGCCCCCTTTCCTCCGTCAAATCCCTCCATAAACCCCGGAAATTAGAAATATTTTTTATTTAAAAATTTCCCAAATGGGTCATCCAGGGTTTCCCCCCTTTCACGGGTTTTGAAAATTTCCCAAATCTCCCCTTTAAGGGAAAAAACGTAAAGTGTTTGCCTGCACAGGTGAGAATAAACCGGGCCCCTATCGCAGAAGCTTCTCGGACCTTTTTTCCTTCTTTTCCCTTCCCTCCTGTCAATTTTACAAAGATTTACCTTTAAAGAGAGAGAGAAAGAAGAAAAAGGGGGAGAGAGAAAAGAGAGAGGAGAGAGAAAAGGGGAGGGGGAGAGAGAGGGGAGAAAGCCCCCGACAAAACAAAGACAAGACAGAGGGGGGAAGGAGAATAAGGAAAAACGTAAAGGCAAAATGACAAACTGTCCTTCATCAACGCCCAGAGGACCCAAAACACAAAAATGGAGGCGGGGATTTTGAAGGAATTAGGAGAAAGGCCCCAGAAATGGGGATCTGCATTGATATGAGGGACGAAAAGGTTTTAGAAGGGCGGGAATGCAACTATAAAGATGCCCGCCGCCCTATTCAGTCTCTATTTTGTTATTTTCCTTTTTTTTTTCATTCAGTTATTTAAATTTATTTTTTTATTTTCTTTTTTTCCCTTCTTTTTTTTTTAAATTTTTTTATCTCTTCATTTTTTTAAATATTTATTTTTTCCGTTTTTTTAAAATTTAAGGGTTTTATTCATTTATTTATTTTTTGATCTACTTATTTATTTGTTATTCAAATTTTTTTTAGCAAGCGAAATATTTAAACAAATTTAACTATTTTTTCCCTCTCATTATTTCCCCATTTTTTTTCTTTTTTGTTTTCTTCTAAAATTAAATTTTAAAATTTATCTTTATTTCTTTTTATTTGAATCGCTAATTTGTTTAAATATCAATCTGTTCTTCTTTTAAATAAAATAACAAAATTTATATATTCATTGATGAGCTGGGGTTACAGACCATTACGGGGTTCATGCGAGACATAAATTTTCCCGCCCCTGAGTAAATCACCCGCAAAACCCTTTGTTAAAGGGACTGGGGTAGTGGGGTGAGCCCTTGACCATGCTCATAAACAAATGAGCCCGCGGTTTTGGGGTTGCGGGCGAAAAAACCATGTAAACGTTGCCCTTTAAGGTGGGGCCCTGGTAAAAGACATTTAAACCCTTCACCCATCCATCCCCCATCCTTCTATTTATCTGCATCACTGTAGCTGTCTCTGGGGTTTGGGGTTAAAAACCCAAAATCCCCCCCCCTCCTTCCTCCCTTTTCCCCCCTGTCTGTTTCTGTCCCTATCTGTCTCCCCTCTCTCTCCCCCTCCTCTCTCTCCTCTCCCCCTTCTCCCCTCTCTCTCCCCCCCCCTTTTGTCTCCCTCTTTTGGGGGACTCTCTCCCCCCTTCCCTCCCCAAACCCCTTTTTCCCCCTCCCTTTCTCTATTTCTACCCCCCTTTTGTCTCTGTTTCCCAACAATATGCAAAAACCAAAAACCCGACCTCCGCAATAGAAAATTCGCAGACTACACTTGCTAATCCCCAAAAGAAGAAAAAGAATGAGGGCGACTTACAATATGTTAAAACCCCCTACCAAAGACCAGCTACAAAAAGACTGTTTTAGTGCCTGCGCCCCTTGGTGGATTAAGATTAAAAAGGATGGGAAATTTAACCCCAAATCTAGTGAAATATCGGTTTGTGGTACAGTGTTTTACTGCCTAAAAAACATATCGGGGGATGTATCATTTTAAAAACTGATTCAAAGACTTTTAAACCTTTTCCCGGCCCCCCCCAAAGGCAGGCTCTCTGTCTGACTGTCTCTCTCTCTGTCTCTCTCTCGCTGTCTCTCTCTCTCTCTCCCCTCTCTCTCTCTCTTTCCCCCTCTCCCCTTCCCCTCTCTCTTTCTCTCCTCTCTCCCCTTTCTCTCTTCCCCTCTCTCTCCCCTCTCTCTCTCTCTCCCCCTCTCTCTCTCTCTCAAAGGGTTTCTGTCTCCCCCCTCTTTTACCTTTCACGACTCGTTTCCCCTTCCCCCCTTTCCCCCCTCTCTTTCCCCCCTTTGTCTGTCCCCTCTGTCTATCTCCCCTTTCCCCAAAAAAAATGGGAACGCACAAAAACAGACCAAAGCGATAAAAAAAGTGCAAGCTAGACTTGCTGAGCCCAAAGAAAGACATAATTGTGCACTTACATTTGTTTTAAAGTCATGCCAAAATCCCAACTCCAGTTTACGTTTTAAAATGACTGATGCAAATCATTGGTGGATGAAGGCTATAGTGACGGAAATCTAGACAAACTAGCGAAAAAATTTTGTTGTGGTTTCAGATACACAGCCAGGACATATAGAGTGATGGTTAGTTTTAAAGACTGCTTGAAAAAACCCCGAAAACCTTCTCTGCCTACTCAGCAGTTTAAAACCCAATGATTTATTCTCCGGTCATAACAAGGACGTTACTAAAACAAACCCGTTCCCATTTTACCCAAAAAGAAAAAATAGGACTTTGATGCAATGAAACAGCAATTTTACACATTAGTGGTAAATCTGTTACAACTGTATCCAGAGAACAATTAGGTAGTGGTGGAGATGAGGTTTTAACTGTTTGCAGTGGAAAAGTATGTGGGAATTTGTTATCATTTCACCACAAAGGCATGTTATATTTTTGCAAAACTTTGTCTTAAAAGCTTTTAGTTTGATCTTATATATTAGCGAAATTATGATCCGAGAAAACGGCAAAACTACATTGTAAAAAGAATGAAGGTGTCAAAGTTTAGTAGCTGGTTTATGCGAGTATCAAGAGAACCCCGAATTTTGTTGTTTTTTCCTAAAATGTTTCCAGCATGCATTTTCTAGAAGACTGTATCCCTCATGGATAGACAATGGGATACTGATAAAACCTCCGACCCGCTAGTATTTTTCGCTCCCCGTTTGCTGCTCTGTCTACTCTCTCATTAAACTGAATCCCACAATGAGAAGGACCCAACAGAAACTAATTCTTGTACCCTAATAATCAAGAAATGTATTAGGTGATGAATAATCGTAATCAGATCTTGTCTTACTATAGGGTTTGTTTTACTTAGGGCGAATAAAACTGATTTGGAAATCAACGCAAAAGAGGACTTGGAATATTGGATTTGAAAAGTCAAGTAGAAAATACAAAGCCATTAGAATGGCGTTAGTTCTGCTGTAAAAATTTAATCGTTTTTTTCCAAGATAATAAGATTTTTCAATTTTCAATGAAGAATTGTAAATGCGCACTGCTTTTTGGTATCCAAAAGAGACCCATCTGTATAAATTTTAAGAAAAAGGGGATACGAATTTTCAATATACTCTTTTACTATTTGGCCTATCGGGTTTTTTCATTGTCACTTTTTTTCATCGACGTATGGCTAATATCAAATGATGCTCTTTGAAGTTCCCATGGGGGGCTGGGAGATGCGGGAAGTTTAGGTCGATTTATATCGCTGAGGTTAACTTTTGACTCGCTGAACAGATCTGAATTTGAAAGTTCCAATAGTTTGAGTGAAGAAATTGATTTTGCCCTTTTTGGGAAGCTAATGTCAAAATCTCAAACTGACTTCATTCTCAACGTTGCTGTCGCGTTGTTGAAATTCGTAAGACATATTTTGCGACAGCTAGCCGTCGATGTTCATCTAATGGTAATACTCCTACTTCGCTATATGTTTCCCCAAAAATGATGCAATGATACGGCACACCAAGAGCCAGTTTGAAAGCTTTGCAATCCAAGCTTTGCATCTTATTAAGTAAACTTTTCGGGCACTGAAAAAGACTTCCTGCCCCTAGAGAGTCTAGAACGTATCAGGGGACAATGCCAGCTGTTTCAGTACATTAGCAAACTTGGCCCCAGTTTTGTTTCTGTATAACTTTTAAAAGTTAAAAACTTTTTTCGAGCCTTTGTTAATAAATATTGTATGAAATTCCCGACAATTTTTAAGTAAAGTATACTCCGAGAAATTTCACCATTTTTCTGTATTCTATAGTCTCGCCATTTATTTTGAAAAAGTGGGTAATTCAGGGGGATCTGGCCCACTATTAAAAAGTAGAAGATTTGTTTTTTCCGGTGATAGCATTAATCCAAACTCCTTCATGTAGTTACTTAGTTTATCGAGTTCCAGTTGATATAATTTTTTAAAATAAAATTAAACGTCTTTTGGGTGTTTTCCTTTCATAGTAACTTTCATCCAACAAACTATGTCATCTGGGATATTGTACTATACAACATTATTCGATACAGACTGTGGCAAATCACAAAGCAAAATATTAAATAAATAAGGGGCAATAACTGACCCTGTGGGATTCCCATTTTAGGAAATCGTTAAGGGTGGAATACTTGTTGCCAACATTTTCTGCATGCTTCTTTCAGAAAAAAAGTTCTTAATATAACCATATATATTTCCAGATAGACCAATACTTTTTAGTTTGTATAGTAATCTATCATGCCACACGTGATCGGGGCTTTCTTTATATCAAAGAATGTGGCCAGTTATTTTCCTACGAGCAAACGATGTTTAATCTGCGTAGTCATTTTAACAAAAATGGTCAACTGTACTTCTCCCCTTCCTAAAACCAGCTTGGTTAGTGGGAATAACTTTTCTTTTATCACAATAATGAATTAATCTGTTTAGAACTATCTTTCTAGCAGCTTCCCTGTGTGTGATGTTAGAGCGATAGGTCTATAATTGTTTATACTTTTTTTGACTTTCCTTGTTTTAGATACTGGAACTACGATTGAGTGCTTCCATATTTGGGGAAAAACAGCCCTTATCCCACCCTTTCTGTAAAAATTCGTGCAGTAGTATTATCCGTTATCTGGCAGATGTTTTAATAGAATGATGGATATTGCATTGCCCCAACGCGTTTTTTTGCGCTGAAAAAAAAATAGAGTTTCTTTTAGTTCATTTTAAAGTTTTGGAGCATTGTTTTAAATTTGCGTTATCTGCTACGGGATTTTTTAAACAATCTTTTGGGCTCTTACCCTAAACGTTCTGATTTCATGTGGAAGTTTTATGGGAAAAGATTGTACCAAAAAAGATCAGCAAACGATCACCCTTTTTTAAAGTTTGTGGGGAAGCTTTGCCTTCAATCCTGATTGGATAAAAGGGTAGAGTCCCCCATTTTCATATCATTAAATTTTTTCCCCATTCTTTTGTATATCTTATGGCTTAAACCTCATCTTGCAAAATGCGCCCAGTACTGCCGTTTCACTTGTGTTTGGGTTTTATTACTGAGTAAATTTTGGTTTCCTAAGTGGAGTGTGATTTTCTGGTTTTTTATCCTGTAAGTAGACTTTGATAAACTTTTCTTTTCATTTCAATTTTCCCACAGGTTTCGTTCCCCAAATTTGTTTCCCAAATGTTTGTTAGACTTAAAATTTAGAATATTTGGGATGGAACAGTCACGGCTTGAAAACACTGTGTCCGTAAATTTTGAGCAAAATTATTGATATCTCATTCTTATGCTTTAAATTTTTTTGTGATTTCAAAATATTTTGAAATAAGTTCCAGTCAGACAGTTATTTTATTTGCTAGAATCTCTTCTGTACTATCCTGGCTAGTTTATCATTTAGCGAAATTTAATGGGTAGGGTCACTTCCTAAGCTATCTGTAAGGGGTTCCAGTCACTTTTGGTCGAGAAGAAGAAAAAGAGACAGTCAATACAGGAAACCTTTTATTGGGTAAAGGGGCCCCGTAACTCTCCCCCTTTAGTAGATGAGGGAGGCATAACATATTTTCAAAAATCTGTTTCTAGTCACATTTATGTTATCATTTTCCCAAAAAAGGGAGTGGCGTTTTTAAAATCACCCCCCGATTATCCTTTCTTTTTGAATCTGTAATGGACGTAACCATTCGGGATTTTCCTCATTTGGGCCTTTAGGTAAGTAACCTTTCAACATTTATCATTAATGTTTCACTGATTTTAACTTTGGCTGCAAGGAGAAACAGATTCGATATATTCATGGTGCTGGCGACGGGCATATGGTGTAATTCTCTTTTCATGAAAAAAAATAGCTGTTTGAACTTTTCCTTCTTGATCCATTTTTTCACAGATGGAGGATAGTAAAATTTCGCAGTCTGGGAAATTTAGTTCGAGTGACTTTTTAAGCTGTAAATGAAATCTGATATCAAAAAGAGCAAGAGTTAAAAAAGATAAGACAATTTTGATGTAAAGACCTGAATTCCATTGCATAATACTTAACTTTTGTTTCTCCCAAGCTTTAAAAGTTCTTGGGAAAACTTGGGGAAAAAAAACAATACAAAACGTCGATGAAGTATACAAAAAAAGTCAATACTGACAGAGAAAATGAAAAAAAAAGAGAAAGAAGAGAGAGAGAGAGGTAGATAAAAAAGAAAAGGGGGGGGGGGGGGTTTAAAAATAATACCGATGCACAAAGAAAAAGCGGGGGCTAACAGTTGCAAAGTCAACGAACGGCCCTTTTGCTGCCCGCTTTAAAAGCAATGTTTATCAATTTTGGGCCCAATTTTTAAACCAGTCTTTTATACATAAAAGGGAAAATTCTCCCACGGGTTCCTTTCACCAAAGAGCGTGAAAAGGGGTTTGGGTAGAAGCGTTGGGCAGCTGATGAGTGGGCCCTTTTAAATTTTCTTGGCTGCTCCCGAATAGCTGTCTCAGGTGTCCCCCAGGTTTCCCCCAAGGACACTGGCCCCCCTTGCTGTTGGATAATCCCGTCTTCTTCAGCCCTTGGTATTCATGTTGCCATGGTTGACGAAAAAGATTCTTTCCTCCAAAAGTTTATGGAGACCCAAAAACATTGAATAGTTCACGTTTGGTTTCCATCTCATATTCGTAGAGGGGCGATTTTGCTGACAACAATTTTCGTTTTAGGTGTTGGAAGAATGACTCTGATGGGAATCGGGGAAGTTTTTTCTGCGATTTGGGGTCAGATTTTTAAATCATTGACTCCACAGGGATGACAATGGCGTTGGCGTTTCTTTGAAGAAAAAACAGAGGGACCTGCTTACACATCATTCGACGCGGGCCTTGAAGGAAAGTGCATCAAAACCTACGAGTATCCTAGTCTACCGTTGTCCACTCCTTCAGCACTGAAAGGTAGAAAAGTGACCCTAGGCATGTCTTGTTCTTCTTTGGTGTCATGACTTTTGCTATTTCAAAAACGACGTCATTAGGTTTTCGCTGCGTAATTTTTTTCAGAAAACGTACCGAGTTCTTTTCTTTTGATTTTTTTACTTTTCAGGCTGATGGTAGTTTTTTGATTTATCGTGCCGGAGCTGTCTAGTAAACTGACTGAAGATCTCTGCGCCCCTACTGTTCGGGCGTGGACTTAACGGCGGGGAATTTGTTGGGGGCAGCTTACTTTGTGCCCGTCAAGTCCTTTGCGCCAGATCTTTGGGCCAGTTCTTCAGTCAGTTTCTTGACACTGTTTTTCGGACACAAAACTCGATACAAAATTTTTAATAATAATTTTAGATTTTGAAGTTTATTCTGGTTTGGGGGTTTTACGGGGTTTGGGGGGGGGGGGGGGGTTTAACCCCCCGGGGGCCGGGAGGTTTTGTGTATGTTGCCGACCCAGGGGTTCTCGTCGTCACTTTTCAGTTGAGGAAGTAAAACTTTGGGCGACGTTCAAGGGGGCGTGTCCGCCACTTGAACGGTGTGTGGGTGTGTTGTGGGTGTGTGTGTGGTGTGGTTTGTTTGTGTGCCGCCGCGTGCGGGCGTGCGTGCTCGTCTGCAGCGTTTTGGGGGTGTTTGGGGTGTGTGTGTGTGTTTTGGTTTTGTGGGGGGTGTGGGTGTTTCCTTCCCCTGTATCCTGACTTGTCTCCTTTTCTGTTCACCCTGTCTGTCTGTCTATCCTCTCCCTCTGCCTTTTTTTTCGTCTCTGTCTCTCTCCCCTCGTTGTGTGCACATGCGCTTGAACACAACACAAACACACACACACACACCACACACACAACACACACCACACCACACAACACGCACCACAACACACACCCCACACACAAACACACACACACCGCCGCACGCAAAGCACACAACACACACACACCCGCCGCACCCACACCACCCCTAAAACCACACCACCAGCACCACACAACCACACCCCACAAACCCAAACCCAGGGCACCAAAACACACACACACACACCACACACACCACACACAACACACACGCACGGGCGCACGCCACCGCACGCTCTCTCTCTTTCTCTTCTCTCTCTTTCTCCCTCTCTCTCTTTTCTCTCTCTCTCTCTTCTCTCTCTCCCCTCTCTCTCTCCTCTCTCTTTCTCTTCTTTTTGTATGTCTGCGTGCTGCCTACCTGTCTGTCTTGTTGTCTGCATACCTTCTCTGTCTTGTTTCTTGTCTCTGTCCCCAGTCTCTCTCTCTCCCCCCTTTTTCTTCTCTCTCTTTTTCCCCTCTCTCTTTCTTTCTCTCTCTCTCTCTCTCTCTCTCTCATCTCTTTGTCTGTCCCTGTCTCTTTCTCTCTCTCTTCTCTCCTCGCTCCCCCCTCTTTCTCTTCTTCTTTTTCTTCTCTTTCTCTGGTGTGTTGTGTGTGTGTGTTGTGGAGTGTATGTGGGGGGGTGTGTGGTGTTGGGGGTGGTGTGTGGGTGTGGGGTGTGGGTTTATTTGGGTGTGTGTTGTGGGTGTGTGGGGTGTGTGGGTGTGTGTGTGTTGTTAGTGTGTGTGTGTGTGTGTGTGTGTGGGGGTGTGTGTGTGTGTGTGTGTGCATGCGGCGCCTTTCCCCCTCTCTTGTTCTCCCCCCTCTCTTTTCCCCCCCTTGACTGTTTCCCCCTGTCTGTTGCTTTACCCTCTCTCTCTCTCTCTCTCTCTCTCTCTCTCTCTCTCTTTCTCTCTCTCTCTTTTTCTCTCTCTCCCTCTCCCTTCTTTTCCTTCCCTCCCCTCTCTCTCTCTCTCTCTCTTCTCTGTTTGCTTGCGTCCCCCCC
>JAMYXO010003378.1:0-20352 GCA_033310375.1 Conus canariensis | reverse complement strand
AAAAAGCGTTCATTGAAAGATTCAAGTTTCGGGAAACCCTTACCAAAACCCTCCAACCTCAGCACGTTTCGTTCTGAAAGGTTATTTGCTTTGATGGATTATACCATCTTAATGGCACCAAAAAAATTTTAAACTTTTGCCGTATTTAAAGAAGACCGAAACATTTTATTGTCAGTGCACAACTATGTTTTTTTTTTGGCTCGCCACTTTGTTTCAAAAGGGCAGAACTGTTTTTTTGTTGCATTTTTTTTTTTCGCAATAAAAAAGTTGACATTACTGAGCTTGAACAAATAAAAATAAATGCACCGAACAAATAAGTCTTATTTTCCCTTGACCCTGTTCAAAAACCATTCGCTTTTTGGGTTTTAAAGTTAATCGCGTGTTTTGAAAGGCCTAACAACATTTCGGCAAACCCGAAGAGAGAGGAGAGAGAAGAAGAAAAAGGAGAGAGAGGGGAGAGAGAGAGAGAGAACACAGAACTCAAAACTCAGAGGGTTTACTTAAACTAAAGGGCCATTCCCACTTAAAAAGGGGGTAGGAGAACTAACAACAATAGAAAATTATAGAGAACACAATAAAAACTAGATGGACACTCTCTCTCGCAAAAGCTGAGGGCAAAAAGAAATGCTTTAATCTAAACTTAGAAATTCTTACTATGCTTTCTTTCGAATGCCATTAGCAGGTTTAAACCCAAAATGACAGGGACCCTTTGAAAACGTTGTCGGTATATATTGCGGTATATATGTCGATAAATACGGAGCACAAACGAAATAAATTTCCCCTTTTTTTCCTTTTTGCATAAGGGACCAAGCAAAACCACGCAGTTTTTACGTAAGTACCAGTTTTCGCTTGTCTGAAATTCCCAGCTAAATTTGGTCTTGTCCCCTTCAATGTTTACCTAAATCCATTGCAGAAAACCCTTTTTGACATCGTGTACCGAAAAAAATGACCGAACATGGTAAATCCCTCGCTATTTTTGACAGGGAAGTCCCATTCCCCCATGCATGCAATAAATCTGCCCTTTAAAGTTCACATAGAAAAAATGATCTTCTTTTTGCACGCCTTGGTTTTAACCAAAATAACCAACAAAATTGATGAAATTTGCAACGGTCTTTTGAAGCTCAATTTCTTTTGTCCTTGCGTCTGGGGTCGTAAACACATATGGCTTTCCAATTTTAACTGTGTTCATTCATTTTTTTTTTATTTCAACCTGTACGAATACCTTAACACAAAATTTTAAATGGGCGAAGAAGAGAGAGAAGAAAGGAGGAGGAGATGAGAGGGGAGAGAGAGAAGGAAACAAACACTATATCAAAAACAGCTATCCCCAAAGGGGCGCGTACGAGGGAGATGGCTTCTATAAGGAACAAACAAACATGACACATTTTTCCGCTGGCCCACCAATTATGTACACATTAAAAAAAAAAGAACGAACAAAGAAAAACGAAAAAAAACAAAAAAAATTTAAATTAATATAGACAACTCAACTCAAACTTTCTTATAACAAGGGTTCCCTTTCATATAAATTAGTTTTTTCAATGCACATTTTTTTTTTCGATAACCTTATTATACAACATCCCGGCCGCCGTTTGTACGTTGCAGACTTAGGGCGGGGGGGTTGTGGGTTTTCGATTCCCACAGAGCCCCTTATTTGTGGCTTTTTTTGTCCCTACTACCCTCCCTATAGACCTTGTCCTATAATTTTGAGTCACTTGGAAAAATACAAAAATAGTAGTACCTTTCCACACCACAGCCCGACCCACAATATCTCCAAGATGCACTTCCTGCTACCCCCCCGTTTTCTCAGTCTATTTACAGTCCTCCTCTTTTCTCTTCTCTCTCCCCCCCCTCTCTCTCTATCTCTCTCTCTTCTCTTCTCTCTCTCTCTCTCTCCTCTGTCCTCCTATCAGCATTAATTTTATTTTCACTCTTTCTCTACTTACCATCATTCACCTTTTTTCTTACTCGTATTTCTGTAAACTGCTTATACTTTCCCCTTTTTACCCCCCCCCCCCCCCCCTTTTTTTCCCCCCCTTCTTTTTTCCTTTTTTTTATTTGTTTCTTTATTTTTCGGTGTTCTTCAGCTTTGTTAAATTGGGGTTTCTTTCCTTCCCTACTTCCGTCATCAATTCATTACGTCACATTTAATGAATTTTTTTCATTGTGTTTTGTTCGGTAGTTTTAACATTTTTCTTCTTCTTCTTCTTCTTTTCTTCTCTTCTTTTCTTCTTTTTTCCTCTTTTTTTTCTTCTTCTTCTCTTCTTCTTCTTCTTCTTTTCTTCCCCTTTCCCTCATTTTCTTGGTTTTTGGGTTGTTGTTGTTTGTTTTGTTGTTGTTGTGTTGTTTTTGTTGGGGGTTTGGGGGTGGTGGTGGTGGTTTGGGGGTGGTGTCTCTTATCATCAATTTCACTTTTCAACTTTATGTGGATTTCTTTCCCTTTTATTTGTCGAATTCCCTTAAATCGTACATTTCGTAGTTTTTATCGCACCATTTTTCCCCATTTTATTTACTATTTTTCTTCACCTCTTTTGCTTTTTTTTTTTGGGTTGTGTTGTTGTTTTTGTTGTTTTTGTTGTCATTGCATTTTTAATCATGAATGATAATGTTACCATTATCATTATCATCATTTATATCCCTATTAATTTCATTACTGCACTGCTGCTATAGTAATTTGTATATTTCTCGGGTTTTTTGTCTTACTATTTTACCCACATTATCTTTATCATTTTACTGTCACATCATGATCATCATCATCATATGTCATCATCATCACTCATCATCATCACGTTTAAACATTTTTTTGTTTCTATTTTTTTCCTTAAACCCTGCACCAATCATAGATTAAGTGACTGTTCGTCCTTTCTTTTCATTGTTTTAAATCAATTTGTCCCGCCTGACGAAGACCAGTAATTCGAAACATTTGGTCATTCATTAGTTTGTTCCTTTCATTTACCCATTCTATACTTCCCCCCTTTACCATCACACCCATTTTAAAACAACAGTTTAAATGGGAACCAAAACTTTTAATTTTCCGCTCTAAAAACAAAACTTTTAAAAATCAGGGTTAGAAATCTTCTTTCTGTAGAGCGGCGACTATTTACGGGGTCACACAGATAAAAGAATTTCGCAGATTGTGGCCGACCCACATGGACAGGTTTCCTTTCTTTTTTGACGTGAACTGTAGACATGATCCGGCGTTCAGGGTGGTCGGAAATTTTGTGCCACCACCGTTTCAGCTGCTGTTAACGGGAAGATGCTGTTCGAGCGTAGCCGGAGGGGATCGATGGCATCATAGAAACGAATTTAAACGATTAGGGTTTGCTTTTCGCATAAATAGTCATAATATTAATGATAAAGATTTTGTACGTGCTGCCGCCCGACAAATCGAGGTGTTTAAAACAAGCAAAGAGGAAGACAAGAAAAAGGGACAAAAAAAGAAGAAAAACAACACAAAACAAAAAGAAAAAAGAACAAAACAAAAAAAAAAGGGAGGAGGACGAGAGGAGGAGGACGACGGGGAGGAGGAGGAGAAAAGAAGAAGAAGAAAAGAAGAAAAGAAGAAGAAGAAGGGAAAAACAAAAACTAATAAAGTTATATGCCATCAGCCCCCCCTACTTGGGAAAATCCCGGGGTTTTATGTCTTATTTTGTAAATTTTAAATTAAAATGTTGTTTAAAAATTCTCTATGAAAATGACAGGGTTTTAAAATTTTCTTAACCGGGGTATAAACTTGACATGGAAAGGCGAGTCGGGAATTTGCCAGTAAAGTAGAAACCCCTTTTCGCTTTTTTTTATTCGACACTAGGAACTGGGGAAAATCAGGCACCCTCTCGGATCAAACTGAATCAGACCGGTTCAGATTGAAATATCCAAAGAGAGGGTGCGAACAAAACCGTAATTATTCGAAAAAAGGGAAAAAAGGGCTCTTTTCTTTTCTATCCTTGGGGTTTGATCAGAAGCAGAGGATTTAAAGTAAAGGAGGAAAACGAAAGTTTTTTTGAGCTCTGAAAATCGACTTAGCTGCGCAACGGGGCACTTTGGAAGTTTCCAGTTTAGTTATCAACTGGTTCATTCCAAAAAATTTGACTGATCAAAAAAAGGGAAAAACAACAGTGGAACAAAATTTTTGTGATTCAGTGTGATTAGTGACAAACCAAGCCAGAAAATTCAAAATAAGCGCGGGACAAATTGCTATTGTTGCTCGTTCTCAAAAAAGCTAGACCTCAACATTTTCCACTTTTTACTGAGTGTGAAAAAAAAATTTGATTCCAAACAACTGAAATGCGCAGAGGGGATTCTCGTTGTTTAATTTCTTTTTTTTTTTCATAAAAAAAAAACCTTCATTTTCTCACACTCAGCTGCGGTTAGTTTGCAAAATAAAAAATTTTGTGTACTTTTCCGGGTAACAATTTACTTCCCGACCTAATCACACACCGCACCCAAGGGTCTGGCCCCAATTTTGTAATGACCACGAAATTTGTCACCACAAGTCAACCACTTTTGTCTAGTTCACCCAATTTTTTTTTTTGTCCCCTTTCCCGGGAAAAACCATTTTTTCCCTTCACCAAAATTAAACTTCTTTTATGAAAAAGAAAAACCCTTGTCCCCTGGAGCTGTGCACTAAGACACCCCTAACCCTAATAAACCCCTTACGCCAGTCTTTCCTAATCAAACGCAGGAAAAAATTGTTTTTTTCCAAACAGAGTACTTAAAAGGTCATCGAAACTGGTGCTGTTTCTGTAAGACCGAACCCCAAAATAAAGGGGAGACAAAATTGCGGGGGTTTTGATGACGAAAATTACTCAATCCCAATAAAAAAAGGGGAGGGGGGGGGCGGGTTTTTGGGTGACTAAAGAGTTGGCTCTGGGTACTAAAGGGGTTTGGGCTCGGGTACTAAAGCGGTTGGCATTGGTTACAAAATTTGTTGGCTCTGGTGCTAAAGGTTGGTCGGGGTGACTAAAGGGCGGGCTCTGGGGACTGACGGGGCTGGCCTGGGTGACGAAGTGGCGGGCTCGGGGGTGACTGAAGTGTGGCTCTGGGTGACTAAAAATGGCTGGCTCGGGGTGACGAATGGCGGGCTTTGGGTGACTTAATTTGGCGGGCCGGGTGACTGAAAAGCGGCTTGGGATTTAAGTGGTTGGCTCGGGGTGACTTTTTGGTTGGCTCGGGGCGAAGTGGCTGGCCGGGGTGACTGAAATGAGGCTGGGTGACTGAAATGGCTGGCTGGGGGTGACAAAGTGGCTGCTCTGGGTGACTAAAGGGGTTTGGCTCTGGGTGATAAAATGGTTATCTCTGGGTGCTGAAGTGGCGGCTTGGGGTGACAAGGGTTTGGGCTCTGGGGACTAAGGGTTGGCTCTGGGGTGACAAAAAGGGTTTGGCCGGGGTGACAAAATGGCGGGCTGGGTGACTAAGCCTTTAACTGGGGGTTACAAAAAGGGGTTTAGCATGGGGATGACAAAAACGGTGAGCTTTTTTTTTTATAAAATTTCCGGCTCCAAAACTGACAAAATGGTAAATTTGACGAGGGGGTTGCGCTTGTGACACACCGGTGAGGTAGACAAAATGGAAGGGGTGACAAGGTGGTGGGACGACGTTTGTTTTGGGTTCAGGCCTCGGTTCGGGGCTGCAGTAGCGACAGCTGTGGCAGACACACTTCACTGGGCCTTTGGTGAACTTGTGGACAGGCTCCCCCCCCCCCCCCCACCCCCCCCCCCCCCCCCCCCCCCCCCCCCCCCCCCCCCCCCAAAAATTTTTTTTTTCCCCCCCCCCCCCCCCCCCCGGGCCAAAACCCCCCCCCCCCCCCCCCGCCCCCCCCCCCCCCCCCCCCCCCCCCCCCCCCCCCCCCACACACCACACTCCTCCCCGGCCTATTAAATTAAACCGAGCATTGTGATTTTTGCATTAACAGAGGATCGATGTTTTGTGAACCGGAAGTAAACTTTCCCACAAAAACCCCCGGCCCCGGGGGTCCTGAACGTATGAATGTGCGTGGACCTTACAGTCTCTCCTATGCTTTCTCGCCTGGATGTAAAAAACAGGGGTGGCTAGGGGATGAAAAAACAACAGGAAAACAAACAAACATAAATATTTTTGTGCCGGGGTCTGGGTCACAACGCCCCGGGGAATCCGGTGTCCCTGTTTATTGATGTGTATTGACATTTTAAAATCCTCCAGTTGGTGTGTATTGACGTTCATAAAATCCTCCAGTTTGGGTTTGGGGATTACATTCATAAACCTCCGTTGGCCGAAAGCTCGCCAATTCTTTCTCCCATTCCCCGACGAAAATGAACGCCCCACAATTGGCATGTTCTATCTTGATTGTTTGGGGGGTTTCCTACTGAAATTTCCCTCCGCCCCCCCCCCCCCCCCCCCCCATCCCATTTTCCTTTCCCTTTCCCCTTCCCCCTTTCGTCCCCCCTCCCTCCCCTTTTTCTTTTAAAGTATTATACGTCGTTTTTTCGTCACCGTCTAACAGGTCGCCGTTTTCTCTCTTCTGGTTTTTTACCATCAGCGGAAATAATGAACAAAGGGGAAGGAAATTTGTTTGTTTTTTTTTGCTTTGGTGAAAACTGAATTGCATATACCCCCGAAGTGCACACTGCTCGGGGTATTCAGAATAAGAAAAGGCACACCTGCAAAAAAGGGAAATTCATTTTAAAAAATTTTTCAAATTTCCCCGGGGTCTGTGTCTTTCCCCCCCCCTTTTAATTTTCCTAATCCAATTGCATTCTCACTTGATATGAAAAAAATTTGGGCAGAATGAACAATGTTTTCAAAAACAAATTGTTGGGGTTTCTTTTCCCCGTTTTAGTACTCACATTTTCTCTTTCTGTTTATAAATCACATTTTCTCTTTAATTTTGCTGGGGGGGGAGGGAATAACGGGAGAGGGAAACCGGCGGGGGGAGGGGGGGGGTAGGGGGGAGGGGCGGGGGGTTCACTTCCCATCGGTTTACCCAGCGCATGGATTTCGAACGTTCGACTCCAACGTACGACTCAGGACGATTCGGGTGTGGGCCTTTAAGGTTTCGAGCGGGGAAAAGAATATCACCATTTTCATTTTTTGACAACTGTTGCTGAACTCAAAAAAAAAAAAAAAAAAAAAAATGACGGAAAGGGAAAAAACAAAAAAGTGGCAACAAAAACAAAAACAACAAACAACAAAACACCCCACCTCGCGAAAACCCCCCTTGACAAGCAAAAACGCTCGCGCACGTGAAACTGAAAATCCCCCCCGAGACCCACAACAGACAGGGGCTGTGGTGGTGGTTGTTGAAACCCTCACTTTTTTCGACAGTTCTCGTGGGAAAAACTCTGTGCTTCGTGTGAAGTTGTGTGTGTGTGGTGTGGTGTGGTGTGTGTGTGTGTGTGTGTGTGTGTGTGTTGGGGGGGGGGGCGTGCGTGCGTGCGTTCGTGCGTGTGTGTGTGTGGTGTGTGCCGCTTTGTGTGTTGTGTGTGTGTGGCTGCGGGTTGATAGTTTTTTCCTGGTAAACGAGCGTTTTGCTGACACAAATGTTTTGTGAGTTCACAGCCTGCGTCTTATTTAAAAAAACGCTGGAATGCTTTCAGGGACAGTAAGGGTGTGACGGGGTTGATGGAGAGAGGTGCTTTAGAGAACGTATGTCATTGAACTTGTCTTCTTCTTTCTCGTTTGATTTAGTCCTTTATTTATGTTTTTTTGTTTTGTTCTTGTTTTTTTTTGTTTGTTTGTTTGTCTGGTAATTTCGTAATTTTTGTCTGTCTCGTTTTTTTCTTTGTTATTGAGCTATTGTTTGTCTCCATGCCTGTATCTGTCTGTCTTGCCCCCCCCCTCTTCTCCTCTCTCTCTCTCTCTCTCTTCTGCCTCCGTATGTTTTATCTTCCCCTGTGGTGTGCTCTGTCGTCTATTTTTGGACACAAGAAAAAGACAGAAAGGCACATTTCAATCCGAAGGCAAAATTTTTGATTTAAAATTGCCCGTGTATTTACATGTTCGTCTCTCCTCTGGTTGTCTGTCTGTTTGTCTGTCGTCTGTCGTCTAACTGTCTCCATATGTCCCGTCTGTCCTCTTCTCCAAACCCCTCTCTCTCTCTCCTCCCTCCCCTTTTCTCCTCCTCTCTCTCTGTCTGTCTGTCGTCGTCTGCCTGTCTGTCTTTTTCTCCTCCTCTCCTCTCTCTCTCTCTCTCTCCTCCTCTCTTTCTCTCCCTCGATGTTGTATGTGTGTTTTTTGTGTTGTGTGTGTGTGTGGGTGTGTGGTGTGTGTGTGTGTGGGTTGTGTGTGGCACGCGCGCGCTGTGTCTGTGGCTTGTTAAGAGGTTTCCGCGTGCATACTACGCACTTTGTCCGCTTATTGGGGAATTCACTCCAGTCTTGTCCATCTGACCTACGGTCTGGTTTTTGTGACTGGACTGGCTGTGTCTCCTTCTGCCTGTCTGCCCTTCTCTCTCTCTCTCCCTCTTCTCTCTCTCTCTCTTTTCCCTCTCTCTCTCTCTTCTCTCTCTCTCTCTCTAACTCACAGGCGCTAGTAACCAAAGGGTTTTTAATTCCTCTCGTTTCTACCAAGGGTCGTCAGCAGTGCTCTTCTGTTTTTCCTCCAGCAAAGCGTTCCCCCCTGACCTGGTTTTCTCTGTCACGCGTCATTTCAACAACCGGTGGTGTAAGAGGGGTGAAACCGGGGGGATAGATCATTTTGGGTTTGGGATTACGAAGTGTTGTGGTTTTTGTGTGTGTGTGTGTGTTGTGGTGTGTGTGGTGTGGTGGGGGTTCTCTCTCTCTCTCTCTCTCTCTCTGTGGTCTCTCTCTCTCTCTCTCTCTCTCTCTCTCTCTCTCTCTCTGTGTGTGTGGTGTGTGTGTGTGTGTGTGTGTGTGGTGGTTGTGTGTGTGTGTGTTGTGCCCCGCGGAGAAAGAGAGGGGGAAAATTTTTTCTTACTGTCGATTTTTTTTTATTTGTTTCCCTTATCTTTTTTAACTTACCTCTTTAATGTTTAACACACACAACAAAAACCCACCCGCGCCCGCGCGCGCCCGGGACACACACACACACCACACACACCCACACACAGAGCCATATAAAAAATTACATAAATAAATATAGGAGTCCCGGGGCGCCCCGCGCATGTGGTGTGTGTGTGGTTTTGGGGTGTTGTGTGTGTGGTGGGGGTGTGGTGTGTGTGTTGTGTGTGTTTGTGTGTGGGGGTGTGTTTTGTAAAAATAAAAAAAGCCGACACGCACTGGCATATGTGCCCAGCTTCTCCATTACCCTGCCTGCCTAAAAAAAAAAAAAAAAATAAAAGAGGAAAAAAGCTCCCAGCATCGTCAAAACGAATCCCTTTCCCGCCCCCCCCATCCCAACCCTTTTCCTCTTCCCCCTCCTCCTCCTTCGCCCCTTTCTGCTGCCCCTCTTTTCTTCTTCCCCCTCCCCCTCCCCCTTTCTGTCCCCCTCCCCCCCGCCAACCCCCCTTCCTCCCTTCCTTCCCAAAACAAGCTCTGGTGACGAACACGAAAAAAAACCTATACAGAACAGGGAGGAAAATTTTTTGTTCGATCAGTGCCGGTAATGAGTGTTAAAATGGGGGCACCCACGCCGAATTTGCCACCCTTTCCCCCGGGGAAGGGGAAAGGAAAATTCGGGATCGCTTCAGGGTTCAGGGGAAAAGCTGTTGGAAATATTAGCCACAGGTCGTTGTAGGCAGATGGAAAGTATTGGCACGCCCTCATCTCTCAGGGCTTAAAAGCTGATGGTTTTTTTTTTTTCAAGAGATGTAAAAAGTTTCACAACATGACGGGGTTTTGGTTTTTTTTTCTGCGACGTCATTGGACGGGCGACAGCCACCCCACCCTCCCACTGTAAGGCCCCCCGCCTCTTTAGGTTTACATTAGGGCCGGACAACGGCGGGCCAGGGTGGGCAGCGTCCCTTTAGACTGAAAGTGCCAAAAAAAATCATATTAGTTTCAGAAAGTTTCAAACAAGTATTTCCCGTAGAAAACAGGGGTTATTTATCCGGACAACAGTTCTTTCCCCTATAAAAGCTAATTATTTTGAGAAAAAAAAGTTTCCTTGAAAAAGCTAATATCTCTGAAAACCGCCCTTTTTCCTGAAAAACAACTTATAGTCCAAAACACCAAGTCATTTCCCCCGTTCAAGGGAGCGAAAATCCTCACAAAGGGGGTTAAGCGCTCAAAAAAGACAGCGATTTAGAGCTTGGTAGAGAAGTGGGGGGAAACAGCCAAAAAGCGGTGGGGCCCCCACTTCAGCGATTTTTGAGCACGTGAAAATCGAAGGGACGGTTTTTATTTTCAAGGACAGAATCATCTAAAGGGAGTGGTACTCCCAGCATGAACCCTTCTCTGAGAGTGAAGGGAGACAAATTACCCACTCGGCCCCGGAGCATCAGGGGGATGCTTGGTGCTCAGTCAGCTGAGTTGTTTGTAAAAAACGGACCATTCACTTCAAGTTGGTAATTTTTCTTGTTAATTTTGGGACTGCTTAAGGCACTGTGTTGATGCTATTGCCATGCTCTGGGAAACGAGTGGACGACGTTGCGTAGCTTTCTGGGCATTGCTGTGTGAAAGTGACCCCCGATTACTAGGAGTTTAAATGTCCGTTTGGGGGAACTTTGGCGTTTGCTAAACTAAATGTAGGAATGTGTGTAAATGCGAGTTAGGAAAAAATCAGATCCTTCGAATTAACATAAACCGGGTTCCGCTGTGAACGCACGCATAAAAATTTGCAACACGAAAAACCCCCCCCAATTTTTCGGAAGGGGAAAGACCATTTTTGGCCGTTGGTTTATGGATGACACTTAAAACAAGCATCATTTCCCCCCAAGATGGGTATGGCTGCCTTAAGGCAGGATAAGAATCGGTCAAAACCACAAAACTCCACTCCCTTGTTAGCAGATGGGAAAATACCTCCCCTGTTATCGGGGAGGGCCCGCAGGAGTATCACCTGCGTACGCAGAAAAGGAAGAATCATTAGAGACAAAAATCCTTGCCGATTGGAAGGTGGGAAAGGCAGGGGGTTTAAGGGCATGGAGATTTTTTTGTTTAAACCCACTTAAACTGAACGAGAAAGAAGAAAAAAACAACAAATGAGACGAGAGAGAGAAAAGGGGGGAGGAGAGAGAGAGAAAAGAGAGGAGAGGGGAGAAAAAGATTTAAGTTTGGGAGATTGGGAGTCGAAAGAAAAGTAACAGGGGCGCCCAAAGTGCAAAAAAAAACCTTTACCGAAGGGTTTAGGCGTAAAAACAACCAAACTGAAACACAAAGGTCTAAAGTCCAAATCCAAGGGCGGGAGAGAAAAAAGAAAAAAATTTTAGAAGAACCCCCCAGAGCCGCCCACAGCCCCCCAGCTCGTAGAACCCCAAGACGCCACGGGAGCCCCAGCTGGGTAGAAAGAACCCCCGAGAGCAACCACAAAAGGCCCCGCTCTTTAAAACTCCCAGAGACGACCACGGGTGCCCCAGCTCGTAGAACTCCCAAGAGACGACCCGGGAGCCCAGCTCGTAGAACTCCCAGAGACGACCAAAAGAAAACCCACTCTTTGAATTTTTCCCAGAGACGACCACAGAGCCCCACCCTCGTAGAACCCCCAGAGAGCCACAGAGACCCCGCCGTAGAACCCCAAAAAAAACGCCCACAGGGGACCCACTGTAAAAACCCCCAGAAGGGACCCCCAAAAACCGCTCTAAAAACCCCCCAGAGAGGGACCACAGGGGGCCCCCACTCGTAAAAATCCCAGAGACCCCGCAGAAAACCCAGCTCGTAAAACTCCCAGAAACCGACCACAGAAACCCCAGCTCGTAGAAACCCCCTTAAACAAACCAAAACAAGCCCCCGGTCGTAAAACCCCAGAGACGACCACAGGGGCCCCAGCTCGAGAACCCCCCAGAGACACCGCAGAGACCCAGCTCGTAAAACCCCAGAGCGACCGCAGAGCCCCAGTTTGTAGAATTTCCCAAAACGCCCGGGCAAGACCCAGCTCGTAGAACCCCCAGAGACGACCACAGAGACCAGCTCGAAAACTCCCAAGTGGGACCACAGAGACCCAGCTCGGAACCCCCAAAGAGACCCAAAAGACCCAGCTCGTAGGAACTCCCGGGGCGCCCACAAGACCCATTTTCGTAAAATTTCCCAGAGACGACCACAGGACCCAGCTCGTAGAATCCCAGAGACGACCCAGGCCCCCCAGCTCGTAGAACCCCCCCAGAGACGACCCAGAGACCCAGCTCGTAGAACCCCCAGAGCCAAACCACAAGACCCAGTTTCGTAGAACCCCCAGAGACGACCAACAGAGCCCCAGCTTGTAAATTTCCCAGAGACGACCACAGAGCCCCCATTCGAAACTCCCAGGGGACGACCACAGAGACCCCTCTAAAAAACCTGGTGCCAGGCAACCCAAGGGCTTCACCATCACCGGGTTTGCTGAGACATTTTGCAATGACCTGCAGAGAACTGTGGTGTTTTGTGTGTTTGGGGGTGTGGGGTTGTGTGGGGTGTGTGTGTGTGTGGTGTGGGGTGTGCGGGGTTCCCCTGGGGGTTTGTGTCTTGGCGGTGTGTGTTGTGTGTGTGGGTGTGTGTGCGTGCGTGTGTGTGGGTGTGTGTGTGTGTGTGTGTGTGTGTGTGTGGGGTGTTTTGGGGAAAAACCGGGACAGGTAAGAAACCCCATTGTACCCCATAACGCTGGACCGGGAAAAATCGACCTCTTGTTTTCAAACTACATATTCTTTTGTGCTTTTGGATTTTTCATTTTAAATTAAAAAAGAAGGGGGTAAAAAACTATATTTCTCCCCCTCTGTCGAGTCAGAATTAAAGGGCCAAAGGGCGGGGACCCCCTGTTTCCAGGAGTGGAATTTTTTGGTGGGGGGCGTGAGTGCGCAAAATGCGGGGTTTGGGTGCAAGGAAAACCCTTGGGGGTTTTTGAAAAACCTTTGAAAATAATACATTTAAATTTAAACTTCAGAAACCCCCAAATCACGTTTCCCCCCCCCGTCGGGAAAACCCCAGAAAGGGATTTTCCTCCCCCTCCTCCTCCGGCTCCTCCTTGTCCCTTTTCCCCTCTCCTCCTCCTCCTCCCCCCTCCTCCTCCTCCTCCTCTTTTTCCCTTCTTCCTCCCCCTCCTCCTCCTCCTCTTCTTCTTCTTCTTCTTTTCTGCTGTTTGCTACTTTTCCTTTCCTTTTTTCCCTCCCGTCATTTTGTTTACCCCCACCCCTTTTTAATTCCGTCTGCTCGTGCATAACCACACCTTTTGGGATATTCCCCCCGGACCCCCGACCCCGGCAGTCCACAGAGAGAAAACCAAAAAAAAACTCATGACCCAAAAAATGGAGTCATGAGCCAAAAAAAGTCATGAGCCAAAAAAAAGGGTCTTAAGCCCGTAATAAAGTCATGAGTTTAAAATAAAGTCAAAACCAAAAAAAAGTCATGACCCAAAAATAAAGTCATGAGCCGAAAAAAAATTTCATGAGCCAAAATAAAGTCAAAACCGATATAAAGTCATGACCCCAAATAAAGTCATGAGCCAAAAAAAATTTCATGAGCCAAAATAAAGCATAAGCCGAAATAAACCCTTTGAGCCAAAAATAAAGCCCATGGGGCCAAAAAAAAAGCCCATGAGCCAAACCCCCAAAAGGTATGCACTTTTGGGGATCAAAACCCTTTGGAGAAGTTCATTTCTGAATCGTAGTTATTATTGCGGGAGAAAATTTAAATTTTCCCGTAAAAACAGCTCTTTTTTCCGGGGGGTTGGGGGGGGGGGGGGGGGAGGGCGGGGGGCCCAACCCTTTCCCTTGAAAACAACCGAATACCCCGGTTTCTAAAAAAGTTATTCTTCGGGAAAAAACGACTTATTATTGGGGGGAAAAACATTAGTGCCCCTAAAAAATAGTTTTTAACCGGGTGAAAAGGGGTAATTTTCTTGTAAAAGCACAACTTACCAATGAAAAAGTTTTTTCCTGAAAAAACAGCGGGTCACATTTTTCATGGATAAAGTTTTCTTGTAAAAAAAAGGCCCAATAATCACGAGAAAAACGTTTAATTTTCCCCCCCATGTCAAAAGAGTTTTAATCATGGGGGAAAAAATTTTTTAAACAAAAAGCCAAATTATCTTTTTTGGAAAAAAAAAAAAAAACTTTAAAAAAACCCAAAACCCCCGCGGTGAAAAAAAAAGTATTTTTTCGCAAAAAATTCAAAGGGGTTTCACGGGAAAACGTCTATTCCAGCCGTGGCATTTTAGTTTTCACGAGAAAACCCAATACCCCCCCTGATATTTTCCCATTGCTTTAGCATTAACTCAGAATCCGATTTTTAAAATTTAAACCAAAAATTTGGGTTTTTAGTTTTTTTAATCTTTTTTTTAAAAGTTACTTGGATGTTTTTTGAATTGAAGCGGTGTCCTTTTTTTCTTTATTTTTTGGGTCAAAGATCCCCATAACTTTAATGACATTACACGGAAGAATACACGAATTAAAAAAAAAAATTTTTCCCCCAAGGGAAAAAAAACCGTTTTTGGTGCAAGTGTGTTCCCTTAAAATGCGCTTTCGATTGGAATGCGCTTGGAAGTGCCGTTGTATGCACAGGGTTCTCCCTGATTTCCCACTTTTTTAAAGGGCAACGGTCGTAACCCTGGGGAAGAAGTGGTTTTACCTCAAAAACCTTGGTGTACGTCCAGTCTTTCCCCCCAATCCCCAATTTGCCTGACCCGTGGACCTTACTTGGGCTTTCAATCAACCAGTCAATTTATTTTTAAACCTTTGACCCCCTTTTCAATAAAAAGGGCCCGGTTTTACATTACCTTTTTTCTTCGGATTCTGGACTTTTCCCCTTTGTTTATTTTATGGGCGAATTTTGTGACGGTGAAAGGTGTCCTTGTGGGGGATCAGCTTGATTATTGTTTTTTTGGTTTTGAAAATTTCATTCGAGACGTCACACACCCCACCCACAACAACACACACCCCCACACACACACACACACACACCCACACACACACACCCCCAAACGCATGCAGACATACATATGCACACCATCGCACGCACAAAACACACAAAAAACACAAAACTTTACCCCGGGCACCCCACCAACACCATACGCAAAAGCGCACGAAACCACACAACACACACCCCAACACACACACAACACACACAAAACACACACACACCACAAAACCACACACAAGGCGAGTTGTAAACAAAAAATTTCTTCCGTCAAAGGTGAGTTTTTTTTTGGCGTCAGATCTTAAATCAATGAGGGTGTTTTGGAAACCCTCGGTCGTTATTTAAAAGGCGGTGTTTTACGACCTGGGTCATTCTTTTAAATTTTTTGGTTGTTTTTGGTATGCCCCGGGACTTCTAAAGGGGGTTTTTTGGGATAGCCACAACTTGAGTCAGAGGGGAAGAAACCTTTTTAGGTGTGGACATAGCTGGGGTTGATTTTATTGCCTTGGACTTTAGTAAGTGCAAATTGCAAATGGGCCCTTGTTTTTGTTGTTGTTGTTGTTGTTGTTTTTTAAATTGATGGATTTTTGACCCTGGACTTCGGGGATTTTTGGAGGGTTTTAAGACATTTTTTTTTTGGTCATTTTCTGGCGTTTTTTTCATCTTTTAAAGGGTCATCATGAGGTGTTTTGTGAGGGTTTGATTTTCCATTTCACCTGTTTTTTTTAAAAGGATTTTTGATTTAAAAGTGAGGGGGCTTTTTGTTCCCTTTCTGACTTCCTGGTTGTGTCCCATGGTTTGGTGGGGGGGGGGGAGGGGGGTTTTTTTTTTTTTTTTTTTTTTTTTTTTTTTTTTTTTTTTTTTTTTTTTTTTTTTTTTTTTTTTTTTCCAACTTTTTTTTTTTTCCCCACTTTTTTTTTTTGTTTTTTTTTTTTTTTTTTTTTTTTTTTTTGGCGAAATTTTTTTTGGCGCGGAGTTCATTCAAAAAAAAAGGTTTTGATGCATCGAGACTTAACGTAGTTTTTTAATATGCCTTGCGTTCATCGTTTCGGCAACTGTTTTTTGTCTAAAGACTTTGGGGCCCAAGATATCGGGTACGGTTCATGGAATAACAGAAGATTTATGTTTTTCTAAAAAAACCAGGAGCAAACCCCTTTCCCTTTGCCTCTTTGAAATTCAACCCCCTGGGCAGCCCACCCCACCCCTTCCTCCTTTTTTCCCTTTCCCCCTCCCAAATCGCGCAAGTGAAAAAAGGGGGGATGGGTGTGGGGAAGGGGGGTGGGGGTGGGGGGGGGGGTTTTCCCCCTGGGGGACATTTTTCCCGTGGAAACAATTGAAAATTTTTTAAAGGGTTCACCTTCAAGGTACCTTTTAAGGGGGCCCCAGCCCCGAGGGGGCCCAGAAAAAGATTTTTGGGCCACAAAAAAAAAGGGGTTGGCCCAAAAAAGACCAGGGCCAAAATCCCCCCGGGACAGCCACCAACAAAAGCCTGGAGAAAACGGCGGCGGGCCTAAACACGTCCCCCCAACGACCCCAGGGGTCAGGGGAATGCCCGGGACGGGAACTGAGGTTCAGTAAAACCACCTGAAAAAAAAAAAAATTATTTCTTGACGCGCGTTCACAAAAATTTTTTAATCATTTGTAACACACACACACACACACCACACACAAAAAACAGGCGCGCGCGCGCGCCGCGCACGCACCCCCTCCGCGCACGCACGCACGCGCCGGGCACTTTCCCTTTCACACCCCATTATGGTCTTCTTCTTTTATAACAAGCGAGGGGGAAAAAGTTTGCTTGACTCCAATATCAAGATTTTATTTAAGGTTCATATTTCTTGATTTCATTTAGTCAGGGGCCGCGAATCGCCCCCCCCCCCCCCCCCCCGCCTCCCCCACCACCACCACCCTCCCCCTCCCCCCACCCCCCCCCCCCCCCCCCCCCTTAAATCCCCCACCCCCCCCCCCCCCCACGCGGAAAAAAAGAGAGACAGTGGAAAAACAAAAGGAAAAAATCCAGCACTTTCCTTTTTCGACAAAATTTTTCCCCCCGGGTGACAGAGCGGAAAAAAATTAGTGTGTTGAAAAAAGAAAATCGTGCGGGCGCTCTTTTGCAACTTGCGATGCCCGCCTCGGACTATCGCCCTTCAGACAGGGCGAAAGGCAACCGGGGCGAAAGCGTTTGGTGCTGGCTTGGCCCCACCCAAAATGAAATTTTTGGGAAGGCCTTGCTGAAGGTGTCCCATTTTTTATAGACAGGCACCGGGTTTAAAATTTTTTTGGTAATTTTTTTTTCTGTATGAAAATTGATTTAAACCCCATTTTTAGGATTTTTGTTTTTAATTTTGGGGTCTGAAATTTTAAAAGAAAAATTTTAACCCCTTTCATGTTTGGGAATTTAAGGTAATGCCTGGGGGTTCCCAAACAAAACGAATAAAATAAAAAGAATGGGACTATTTTGGGGAAAAAACCCCCGGCACAAAGATTCGTCACGGTGAGGCGAGGGGTTGACCCTGGCCATCAAGTAAGGAATTAGCTCAGAAATCCCTAAAAAAAAAAAAAAAAAAAAAAAGAAAAAAAAAAAAAAAGTGAAGTGATTGGGTGGTGGGGGGGGGGGGGGGGGGGGGGGGGGGGGGGGGCGTGTTTTAAATTTTGGTTTTGTTACCGTTTTGTATCCTTTTTTGGCTCAAATTTATGCAAAACATAAAAAAAGCTTCACGCATGTATAGTAATTTAGAGCAAATCCCCCCGGGGATTTGGCCTTTCGTATCTCTGAGGCGAAATTTGCTGGACCCAAACAATCAACATCTGTTGTTACGCCAATGGGAAACCATGAGACAGCCGGGGGGGTCGGAAGGGGATGGGAAATTGAGGAGGGGGGAAAAAGGTTGGGGGGGGGGGGAGGAAGGGGGAGAGGGAGGTGCGTAGCCGGGCACCAGCCCGGGGTCAAACGGGGCAAGCCGACACAGCGTTATGAGAAATTTGTTGAGGGGGAAAACTGTCTGGCTTGATGGGGCTCAGAGGCCCACAGTTTCTGTCGGGGGTGAAAAGCTTTTGTTTTGTTATCTGTCGTTGATCTCCTCTCTCTCTTTTTCTTTTCTCCCCTCTCTCCCCTCTCTCTCCTCTCTTCTCTTCCCCCGTGCGGTGTTTTTGTGTTTGTGTGTGTGTTTTCGTGTGGGGCGCGCGCGCGCGCGCGCGCTTTGCGGGGGTTCTGTCTGTTGCCCTGTCTCCCCCTTTCTCTCTTTTTCTTTTTTTCTTTTCTGCTTTTACCATCTTTCCCTTCTCTCCTCGGGTCTCTCTCTGTCTCTCTCTCAGTCTCTCCCTTTTCCCCTTTTCTTTCCCCCCTCTCCCCTCTCTCTTCCTACTATGCTTCTCTCTCTCTTTCTTCTCTCCTCTTCCTCTCTATCTCTCCTCGCTCCGCTTCTCGCTTTTTTTCTTTCTGCCCTCTCTCCTCCCCCCCTCCCTGTTTTAAACTTTTGGGTTTGTTCATCTCTTTCTCCACTCCCGACACCTTCTCTCCATTTTCCCCTTCTCTCTCTCTCCTCTCTCCCTCTACCTCTCTCCCCTCTCTCTAGGTTGTGACGAAAAATTGACGGCCTGTATTAAAATCTACATCCAGCTTTAAAAAAGGGGGTGTTGTGCGGGCTCTGTTCATTTTTTTTTCTTTTGTTTCTTTTTTTAAATTTTTGAACTGATTTTAGAAATTAATGGGAAAAATGGAAAAAAAGGGCACATTTTAAACTGGGGAAAGGGGGAAAGAGCTGTTTTCCTTTTTCCAGGATGCTGCGCTTTCATACCCCAAAACCCACTTTTGGGAAATTAAAAATTTTTAATTAACCAGTTTTTTTTCGAGATGCCAGTTCACTTAGTTTTAAAGCAAAAATTTAAAAAAAATTGTAAAATTTTTTCCCATTTTGGGGTTTGCTTTTTTGGGATTCTTTTTAAAACCCTTGGGGGTTTGGGGAAAACCCACAGAATTACGGACGTGGGGTGTTTTCTTTTTTTACCCCAAGAGACAAAAACAATCAGCCGTTTTCCTCCCTGAGGGGAAAGTTTCCACCCGGACAAAAAGGCCCTAGGAAAGCGGCATAAAAACAATTTTTCCTCGGGGGGGTTTGCGATGGTTCCCCCATGCACCTAGGGGGTGGTTTTTTTCATATTTTTAAAAAATTTTTTTTCCCCCATTTTTTTCATCTTAAACCCCTTTTTTTTTTAAAAAAAAAATTTCAAAACTTTGCCAGGCCTTACAAAAAATAAAGGAAGAATTTTTAAACCCCTGCACTTTTTTTTCCCCCCCCTATTTAAATTTTTTAAACCCTTTTAAAAAAAATTTAAACTTTTTTTTAGAAAAGACGGACGGATTTTTTAGGACACTGAGAAATAGGAAAGGCAATGTTCCTTCATGTTTTGCTTTAAAACTGGAATATTTTTCAACGAATTTCATTTTTGCTGTTCAGGGCAAATGTATGAATAGTTTCCGGTTGTATGGGAATGACGATTTAGAAACTAAAGTTTTTTGAATCGTTTCCTTTTAAAAGGAAAAAAATTTTTGCTACAATTTATTGAAATTTGGGAGGGATTCGATATTTGGGGCTTTTAAGGGTTTCTGCGATTTTAAACGGGGAAAAATCTTTTTTTAAAATCCCCTGTGGAAAAACCCCTAACCGGGTTTGTTTTTTGTAGAACCCCAACAGCTGTCCGACAATATTTGAATTCTGCAACAAGCCGTATAAACATTTGCCTTTTGGGTTTAACGTAACAGAAATGGAAAGACTTAAAATTACCCAAAAAAAAATGATACTGTTTGGGTTTAAAAACCAAAAAAGGGAAAAATAAACTGGGTTTTTAGAAATTGGGTTTAAAGAAATTCAAATGGGATGCGGGCATATTGGATTCCCGCAGGATGCTGCAGATAATTTGGAAAAAAAAATTTTCACATATTGGAAAAAGGTTGACCAATGGTAAAAGGTGGCAAGAATTTGGGTTTTGTCATTTTGCGGACAGCGAACGATCATTTTAATATATATATGGGGGCCTGAATAGCTCAGTTGGTGAGCGCCCGACTGTAATCCCTTTGGGGATCCGGGGTTTGGGGGTTTGAATCTCCGCCCGGGGGGTTTTTGGTACCGGGGGATTTTTCCCTCGGGGGTTAAAAATTAGTTTCGACTCCATTTCCCATAGATTCCTTCGATGAGACTATAAAAACCGGAAGGGTTCCCTGTTTTGAAAAGCAGCATAATTCTTTCCCACACCTTTTTAAAATCCCCCCTCACCAACTTTCCGGGGAAAAAAGGCCAGTTTTTTGGGCCCTTTGGGAAAGGATGTGTTCAGTTATAAGCACTGTGTTCCCCAATTATTTTTTTCAAAGAAAATGGATAGACATTTTAAAAAGTATCTTACAAAAGTTGGTTTGAAGTTTCCCATTTTCTTTTATATCGTATAG